>CM022951.1:19103256-19173564 GCA_012931725.1 Litsea cubeba
CGATCGAGTTTGTGGGTGAGAGACCACCCAGCATAGGTTGATTCAGCACTGAAGGCAGAGAAGCTAGTGAGATCAGGTTGGGGGCTACATCGCATTCATCTCAGAGACAAGAAGTCCAAGGGAGTTGAGGAGATCCCAGTCGTTTGCGAGTTTCCAGACGTGTTTCCCGACGAGATCCCAGGATTGCCTCCAGTCAGAGAGATCGACTTCACCATCGAGCTTGTGCCAGGCACCGCACCGATTTCCAGAGCTCCTTATCGCATGGCTCCAGCAGAGCTGCGAGAGTTGAAGACCCAGTTGCAAGAGTTGATAGACAAGGGCTTCATCAGACCGAGCATGTCACCTTGGGGAGCACCTGTGCTCTTCGTGAAGAAGAAGGATGGATCGATGAGGATGTGCATCGACTACAGGCAGTGAACCAGGCAACAGTGAAGAACAAGTATCCTCTTCCCCGGATCGACGAGCTTTTCGACAGCTTCAGGGAGCGCAGTACTTCTCGAAGGTGGACCTGAGATCGGGATACCATCAGCTGCGAGTCAGAGAGCAGGATGTGCAGAAGACAGCGTTCGTACTCGTTACGGACACTATGAATTCCTTGTGATGCCGTTCGGGTTGACGAATGCGCCGGCAGTGTTCATGGCCCTGATGAACAAGATCTTCGCCCCGTACCTCGACAGCTTTACAGTGGTGTTCATCGACGACGTGTTGGTCTACTCCAAGTCCAGAGAGAAACACGACAGCATTTGAGGACGTCTCTACAGTTGCTACGTGACAACCAGCTGTACGCAAAACTCAGCAAGTGCGAGTTCTGGTTAGAGCAAGTAGTCTTCCTCGGACATATCTCCAAGACGGCCTAGCAGTGGATCCAGCAAAGATCGAGGCAGTAGTGAACTGGGAGAGACCGAAGAATGTTACAGAAGTTCGGAGTTTCCTTGGCTTAGCAGGCTACTACCGCAGATTTGTCAAGAGTTTCTCTTCGATTTCAGCCCCTTTGACCAAGCTGACGAGGAAGGAGTACCGTTCGTATGGACATGCATGCGAGGACAGCTTTCAAGAGCTGAAGGAGAGACTGACGTCAGCACCGATCTTATCTTTACCTTCTGGTTCAGGCGGTTTCGTTGTCTTCACCGACGCTTCAGGGACCGGTCTTGGTTGTGTTTTGATGCAGGAGGGCAAAGTCATTGCCTATGGATCACGTCAGCTAAAGGAGCACGAGAAGAAGTATGCTACTCACGATCTGAGCTTGCAGCAGTCGTGTTTGCACTGAAGATGTGGCGGCATTACCTCTACGGAGAGAAGTTCGAAGTCCATTCAGATCATCGCAGTTTGCAGTACCTGTTCACTCAGCATGATCTCAACAACCGTCAGAGGCGTTGGATGGAATACATCAAGGATTACGACTTCCCTATCAAATACCATCCGGGTAAGGCGAACGTCGTAGCAGATGCTTTGAGCAGGAAGACCGCCCTAGTCAGTTTTCTAGCAGCAGAGGGCGTGTGGACCGATGTCTTCAGTGACTTGGATGTCCAGTTTCAGCCGCTCAGCGATAGAGTTATGCTTGCTACCATGTCCGCATGGGAACCGGAGTTGCTTGGAGAGGTCAAGGACAGTCAACGCAGCGATCCTAAGCTTGTCAGAGTGATCGAGCAGATTGACAGAGGCCAGAGTTCAGACTGATTGGTGGAGTACTCTACTACCAGGACAGGCTGTGTGTACCAGATATCCAGGAGCTGAAGGACCAGATCTTAGCAGATGCACACCACAGCAGATATTCGATTCACCCAGGCAGCACCAAAATGTACAGGAACCTGAGGAGCTACTACTGGTGGAACAACATGAAGAAAGAGATTGCAGGCTATGTGGCCAGATGTCTGACCTGTCAGCAGATCAAAGCCGAGCATCAGAAGCCACCAGGGCTACTTCATCAGCTCGAGATACCTCAGTGGAAGTGGGAGCATATTACCATGGATTTTATTGCAGGACTTCCAACTACCAAGAGACGCAGTGATGGCATTTGGGTGATCGTAGACAGACTGACCAAATCAGCTCACTTCTTGCCAGTATCGATGAGAGCGGGACTCGACGTCCTTGCTAAGCTGTATGTGGATAGGATCGTCTCTTTGCACGGAATCCCAGCTTCGATTGTTTCAGACAGAGATCCACGCTTCACTTCTCACTTTTGGGATAGCCTTCAGCGAGCTTTGGGTACCAAGTTGAGCTTCAGCACAGCCTATCATCCTCAGACAGACGGACAGACAGAGCGCACCAACCAGACCTTGGAGGATATGTTGCGAGCTTGTGTCCTAGACTACAAGGAGAACTGGGAGGATTCCTTGCCACTCTGTGAGTTTGCCTACAACAACAGTTACCACTCGAGCATCAAGATGGCACCGTTCGAGGCATTGTACGGCAGGAAGTGCAAGACCCCAATCTGTTGGGAGGAAGTTGGTGTCAGGAGTTTCCACGGACCATCTATCGTCGGCGACACCAGTGAGAAGATCCACCAGATAGTGGAGAACCTGAAGATTAGCCGCAGTCGACAGAAGAGCTATGCAGACAACCGACGCAGACCCCTTGAGTTTCAGAAAGGAGACCGTGTATTCCTGAAGGTTTCCCCAACTCGAGGCACCCTCAGATTCGGCGAGAAGGGCAAGTTAGCACGGAGATACGTCGGACCCTTTGAGATCAAGGCTAGGATCGGAGATGTCGCCTACAGACTACAGTTGCCAGCAGAGCTATCAGGTGTGCACGACGTCTTCCATGTCTCGATGTTGAGGAAGTATGTGGAGGACCCTACCCACATTCTGCATCACCAGCCACTCGACATCAAGCCTGACGCGTCCTACATCGCCAAGCCAGTCGCCGTCATCGACACCAAGGAAGGTGCTTCGGGACCGAACCATTCAGTTCGTGAAGGTTCAGTGGGAGCATCACACCCCAGCTGAGGCTACTTGGGAGCTACGAGACCAAGTGGCAAGAGATTATCCACATCTTCTACCGCAGGTATGTCCCTACTTTGTTTTTACATTTGGGGACCAAATGTTTTAAAGGAGGGAGGAATGTGAGACCCCACCCCTGGTGGGCCCTCAATGTGAATTTGAATACTATATATTAGCTTTAAGTATTTATTAATATTATGGGACTTAGTGAGGGTAGTTATGTATTTTCCTAGGGTTAGTCTAGTGGTGTAATTAGTAGAGTCAATAGGGGGTCTTTTGTTTTTTTAGAGTTAGGGAGTTTGTTAGAGGCCCTAGCTAGAGTTTTGTATTTACTATAGGGGGTTTGCACCAAAGAATCTTCTAGAAGCTCACCTAAAGACCCAAATACCCTCTACCCTAACCCTAATCCTATTATAACCCTAAGGGCATTTTTGTCCATAACCCAAAAACCCAACCTATATAAACTAAACCCTCCCCTGCCCTAACAACTACTGTTCATCTCCTTTTCTCTCAAGCTCCAATCTCTTCCCTTTCTTCTTCCCCAATTCCCTCCAACGAACCCTCGTCTCTCTTCCAATCTCTCTCTCTCTCTCTCTCTCCCCCCCCCAGAAATCCCTGACAGAAGGCCAGCCAGATCGACCTGCACCGTAGAGCAACTGCCGAGACCCTTCCCTTTTGGTTTCCCTGTGGTTCCTCTCTTTTCCTTCTACCTTCAATCGATCAAGGCAAGTGCACTGTGCTGGTAGTCTAGATTGCATGTTTCCTTCCTTTGATTTGCAGTAGAATTCCAATTTGTAATATATGTTTAGATCGATCCTTGAGCATGTTGTGTTTGGTTCTTTTGGCCATTGATGGATGGGATTACCTCATTTGGATGATCAATGGCCGGTTGATGATGGGTGGATATGTAGGAATGATTTATTTTGCTCCTGTAATGGTCTATGGAGAATCCCAGAAGAATTGGGCCACGGGATTGAGTTTCCGGAGATGGAATGACAAGAACCCATCTCGCAGTATTGAGATCGGAATCGAAGTAGGACCACCCTTGGTAGATTAGGACCCTACGTCTATGTGAGGGGGCCTGTGCGACCATGGGTTGCTACTTGATCTGGATTTTGATCCGAGGTGGACCACCATTCCTTGCTTAATGAAGAGAAGTTGTGTCCTGTCGCAGAACTGGGTTCTGTAACAGAACACAACACTGATAGGAGAGATGGACAGAGTCCAGCGATGGCCGAGCTCAGCACTTGCAGAGCCCAGCGGTTGCCGAGCTCAGCATTAGTGCAGCTCAGCAACTGCCGAACTCAGCACTTGCAGAGCCCAGCGGTTGCCGAGCTCAGCGTTAGCGCAGCTCAGCAACTGCCGAGCTCAGCACTGGCCGAACTCAGCGATGGCTGGATTCAACACTAGCCGAACTCAGAGTTCTGCCGAGCATAATGGTCAGGATGAGATCCGCGTTTAGCCGAGCTAAGTGTCTAGGCCGAGCTCAGTGCTCAAAGCCGAGTTCAGTGTTACGGCCGAACTCAGTGTTATGGCCGAACTCAGTGTTTTACTGAGCTCAGCGCCAGACCGGGTTCCGTGCCAGACCGGACTTCGAGCTTAGCCGAACTCAGTGCTTAACCGAGCTGAGAGCTAAACCAACCTCACTGCTCCTGCCAAGCCCAATGCATTTCCCGAACTCAGCTGGGGTGATCCAACTGAGCTAGGCCCTTTGCCAAGCTGAGCTGGGTGGCCGAACTGAGTATTCAATTGAGCTCCATTGCTTAGCCGAACTCCGAGATGGATTTTCCAAAAAGGCGGGATTTCAACAAAGGAGACTAGAACCTGGGACATTTCTTCCAGCCAGAATTCCTAGTGCGCACGGCCAACCACCCAGGCCAGTGGGTTAGCCGAACTCACAGGAAGTCCTGGACAATCAGGCTTTGCCTTGCAGGATGTTTTTCCTTCTCTGGACCCAGTGTGCCGAGCTGACCGCCCAGGCCAGGAGGTCGGCTGAGCACACTGTGTACAGTGACCAACTTCCCAGATTCTAAATTCCATTGTTGCAATCATATGTAGAACCCATTGACCATTCAAATAGACTTCCATCACTGTGCCAACCACGAGTAAATGGTGTGGCTCAACCTTGACTCGTGGGGTCCACTAATTAAAGTCCAGGTTATGTAATCTAAGATGATTCGACCTTTATACGTTACCAAAATGATGCACATAACTTCTAAGCACCAAACACAATATTCCTTAGCATCTGTGGTTTCACTTAAAGATCGAATTACCTGAGATGGACCTGTATCCGAAAGTGGACCATTTACCTAGGTTGGACTGTTGCTATCTCCCTATGATTCGTGTACTTGGAGATTCATCTCCCTCATACTACGACTATCACTCTATTGTCCTTATTATTGCTAATACCTGTTAATTAAATGGAAAATGGAGGACCTAAACCTAGGAATACTTAGAGGTGACCCGGTAATTCTGATTGGGTGGATCATTGACCCGTGTCTGTGGCTAGGCGGGCCCTTTTTATGGCCTAAGTTGGATGTGAATTACCCTAGAATGGAGAGGTTAGATTGTATGGGCTTGTGACCCATTATGGACGTAGATGGATCATATGTCATTGAACATGGACTTGTGTCTCATATGGATTGTTATAGACCAGGCCAAGTATTTGGTGGGCCTTGGTACGGATCCAATGATTGGAATTGGACTTGAACTATAATCCACAATTTGTATTGAGTACTTAGACCTCTTAGGGACTTTTGTTAGGACCTTGTTCACGCAAGGCAAAAGCCTAGACAGACACAGACCTTTATTGTTTCCGAGTCGGCATAGACATTCACTCAGTTGATTTAAGCTCAGCCAGTTGGACTGATCATCACTGGTAGGAGCTATTGAGATTTGTTGTGTGGCTATCATGATGAGCACTGTTGGGACGGATGGTGTGATGCCGGTTCCGGTCGTTGTGGATGATGTTGATGATATTTTGCTGGGGTTAGTAATCTCTAGCATTAGCTTAGGATCCCTACCGCGACTGTGTTCAGTATGGGAGGGCCGCGGCATAATATCCCACGGTGACCAGCTTATGTGGATGTGCCATATTGTGTAGGTTTATTACTGTTATGCTTATTATGATTCTACATTGTTATCTTGCACGACTGCATAGCATATGTACCTTTGTTACTCTCTTAACTTTATACATGTCTCTACTCATTTTGATGCATACATTCTATATTATCTGCATATTGTGACTTGCCAGATCTTTAGATCTGACCCACTCTTGGTGCTTAGGTCTTGACCCCGAGTTCGAGGGCGATGCGTTCGCACTCATTGAGGTGCCCGTAGCAGGCGACTACGGATGGGGGCCGGCCGACCATGAGGTCGAGCCGGAAGGTGGAGAGCCGACACCAGCTGCAGGGGTTTGAGCGTTCTTTTGTTTAGGGTTTTGAGAGATTTTTGTTGTGAGACGGGTAGTGATAAAAATATGTAATTTAAACTTTGATTTGTTATTACTATACATTTAGACTGGACTTCAGCCCATCTACATTTGACATATATACGATGATACCTTATGCTTCCGCTATCTCTGTATGGCTTCCGCTTATAATATGCTTCCGCAATAATAACTGTTGTTACATTATTGTTCAAAAAGTTTTAAATTGGACCTCACTGCGGACCTACGATCTTGGAAGTTCTCGGATTTTCCGGGAAGTAGCGCGCCAATTTCGGTACTTTGACGATTTTCTCGGTATCCGGAATTGGGGCGTTACAGATGTCCTCTCCCAAGGGGCTTTTTGAAGTTTGATATAGATGGGGCGGCTAGAGGAAAGCCAGGGTCATCAGAGTGTTGGGGGTGTGCTTAAGGACCAAAAAGGGATGTCTTGCTTATGTTCTCTAAGAATATAGGTATCAAGGAATCAAATGAGTATGAGGTGTTGCCAATTTTAGAGGCTCTTCGTTTGTTTTTCTCTTCATTTCGTGACAAATTGTTGGTGGAAAGTGACTCCTCAAACGCTATCTTTTGGATCTCAAGCAATGAGGGTCCTTGGAGGTTCCACATCCTCTTGTGGAAATCAAGTCCTTATCTTCTCAAGGTTATGTCGAATTTAAGCATGTTAGGTCGGCAGATGCTATAGAGGACTATCTAGTTAAACAAGGGATAGATAGGGTTATTCTTTTGATTGCTTACACCATATAATTGTTTGCTTTTGTTCTTCTGTACAAGTCTCTTGTACCTGTTTTGGAAGTGTGTTGTGTAGCTTAATGCCTTCTTTTTAATCTAATGTTTCAGTTACCGTTATAAAAAAAAAAGATTGGTTTTTGGTCAATTTGGATGCATGCAAATCAGCAAAGAACAAGAGGGATTGGAAGGTCTTGACAGATATTATTGGATAGATCCATGCATTGGCAGATGATCTTACATATCCCAAAATTTAACAGTTCAAGAAGTGTATATGCAACCAGTAAAATTAGAAGCCATTATTAACTGATAAAACATAGAACACCCATGGACCAATCTATTCGGATGGCTAAATCTCAAAGCCCTACTATATTTACCAAGGCAGTAGAGTCCGACAAACTCTACCGAAGGCTAGAACCATGAACTATGGGGTCAGTATCAAGTTTATGTTGGCGGTTTAATCACAATTTCGCACCGACAATTTACAAATCACTCTTAACCCGACCGCCCAGAAACTGTTATCTCTTTAGTCTCTATTCCATGGGTAGTGACCTAGTGAGAAGGACTGGATTGATGAAAACTACCAGGCCCTTGGGCTTGTTCTAATCAAGGAGGGTTGTGAAACAAACCAAAGATACAGGTGGATCGTCCTACAACTATACATGATTCCAATTTGTCAGTTTTAGCCATCTTTACAAGTTTACAATCTATCATCTTTAATTTTTAGAAAAGCTATTAATGGCAGCCAGAATATCTCTCCAGTCTCTCAAAATGATAGTGCAGTGCATCCACAAAATTTGATCAAATAGGGAAATCTTGGTTCACATGAAATTAAGTTGAAAAGATGATAGATACACTTAACAATGATGAGATCAGTGCACCCACCAAAGGTTATCTATGAGAGAAACTTCAATGATGTCGCTAATAAGGTTATCACTAAACTCTCCCAATCACCTGAAAGACCCAACCTGAAAAACTGGGTTTGGAACCACTTGACAATTGAGTCCAGGTTCAAATCTACCATAAACCCAACCGGTTTAAATATCCAACCAAGAATATAATTCCGCATGCCTGGGTCTACAGAGTGTCCAAGTTTTCCACATACCTGTGTTTGGATAGTGTTCACACGACTTACATTTTAAGAAACCTTGAAAACAAAAATATACAAAAAGCCCAAATTGCCCATGGTCTTAGAAGAAAATAACACCCTTACAATTTTACATTACATGCAGCCTAACATCATATTCAAGTGTCTACAAACATATGGTTTCCAATAGTACAAGCACTTAGTAGAGCGGCATCTAATTTGATTTACAACCCCCACAACCCTCGACCCCACTTTGCAAAATAACACCAAATCAACGGTCAAAGTTGAGAGTATGAAGTAAACTTCACGGACCCTTGAGACCTTGACTACCACCAAAGTAGATTCTCAGCATGGATGACCATTCAGATGCAAATATCAATGATTTCATTCAGCACCTAAAAACAGTACCATTCTTAATCAGGGAAGTCAACGAATTAAAATACACTACGATTGAGTGGGTAAAAAAGCACCCCATTATGGCATGGTATTGGGCTTGCATCGTTCCAAAGCTGGGTATGGAATGATTTGCATTTCAAGTGATAATTTCTCTCACCAGCCAATCCAAACAAGGATATGCGAAGTAAAGTATCAGAAATGAGGGCAACGCAATAAAAGGGTGATAAGGATGTATAGAATCAGGATGGCGACACTGGCAGGAATGGCATACAACACAATCAAAAGGAATACAAGGACCAATGGGAACTTAGCTGTCAAGTTCATGAAGAAAACAAGTGATTTACAAACGGAAGAGTGGAATCTCCTCAGATTCTAGTAATCAGCCATAGAAGCACTCACACGATTTTGGTTCAAAGACTATTCACGATGCATGAATGACGACGGGGCCCTTCTCAGGCTGTTGTAATTAACTTGACTTTCAGACATTGAGTTGTTGTTAGAAGACCAAACCCGCTGATGCTCTCCAGACAAAACTGAATGCATCTTCCCCCTGTCACCATTCATGCTCTCAACCATCCAGAGTAGGAAAAAGTTCTTGCGGGGGAACTTCAAATTGCCCTTGTAAACCAGCCGAAAGGACAACAGATTACACCATGGCCAGGAGATGAAGAGTGGCAGTTGGATAGGGAGAGTAGGAAATTTCATAATAGCCCATTGGAGTCCAAGGACACAGTTCTTGCAGAGGGTGTGACCGCCCCATAAGACATAGGGTATGTTCTCAACAATATCGAAGGACTCACAACATATTGGGCATTCAAGCCCTTCCTCACCGCTAGTGCTTGAAGAAACTTCATCATCTGAGCACTCTGAACCAACTTGATCTGGCTTCCCAAGGTCATTCTTTGGTCCTATGGTTCCACCAATAGCAGCAGAAGCAAAGCTCCTCCACATGGCAATGACGGAGGAAACTAATCATCTAGAAAGCATTTCTATAGTTGTAGGTGATCCATAAAATGATCACTACAAATCCAAACCTTAAAACCAGCTCCCAAATTGTCACTGTCAACAGAATTTAATCTTTTGAAGTCAAACCTAAACGGGAAAAGGTGGGTCATAAGAAAACAGCCTCAAATCTTTGCATTTCAGGGAAAAAAAAAAACATACATGCTCTGTAGAAAAACAAATAAAAAATCTATGGTGCATGTGCACAGGCAAAAGGGCATCCCCAGAGAATCCCTACTGCAAATGGATATTTTGTATTATCATACGACACTGAGTAGGAACATCGTGGTCTAGAAAAGTCATCGTTAACCATAGAAGTGCATCATGTTTGTACAGATACTTTGGTTTTGTAGAAGAATTAGAGTATTATAGGAAGAAATATTGGCAGAAAATGGCATCAATAGCACTAAAAAACTATAAACCTGAAGCTCATATGATGTAATCAAAGATACCTTTACACTAGAAAGGGGGGAAAACTGGAAAAGTCACCTTTTATTTTCAATAGGCAGCAATGAGCCTTCATACTGTTCTATGGGCTCTTGTAAAAATCAAGTTAATATTAAAAAAAAAAACCATTATTCTCAATTGCTTATAGCCTTCCCTCCAGAGGGTTGCAAAAAGATGCAAGTGGCCCGTTAAGGGAGATTGCGGCAAAAAATGCTTCAGAGGGAGTGTGTGTTATAAGTCTCCATACCACCATAAATGCTTTTACTATACATGGCTTGGTGGGCCACAGAGTTTTACATGCTTTGCTCTACACTATGTAAAAGATATCTCCTAACGACACACATATAAGAGTGTGCTATTATATTGTACTAAATATTATAATTCTACTAAATATTGTATCTCATGTTTACGCATATGTGTGTTTCTTTTGTTTTACTCAGATGTGTTTTCTATTGCTATATTAATTAAGTTATTAAGGGATCATGTAGGGTAGTTGGACCAGATTGGATTAATCTGTTTCATCAAAAGGTCCTTTTTTGCGTGTGTTGAGAAGATAGATGGATTAGGTTAGTTTGATTATTGAGTTTTTTGGGGTGTACTTTTCAGAGGTAGTCCTCCGATTGTTGGGAATTGGTATTTGGAATTGATGAATTTTCATTATGTTTATTTAAGAAATTCGAGAAATTATACCGATTGAATAATAGTTTTTTTCATTAGTCGATTAATAATGACGGACAATAAATGAGACAAACAGTTTCAGTGACCCCTTTTTACTACCACCAAAACTGTTATTTAAACTCACTCAGTCTCCATATTGCTGGGGCAGCAGACACAGTTCATTAGCCCGCTTTCTTTCCCTTCTTCTTCTTCCTCCCTTGTCTCCCTCCACAGCACCTACACACTCCTTCCACTGCCCGCACCCACATCACTTATTGGAAACCCAGGATGGTTGCATTCTTAAAAACCATAGACATTAAAGTTTGGAAGTCTATTGTGAATGACTAATCCTTGCCCACTGATGTCACTGCTGATGGGGTAACTACTCCCAAATCTGAAGAACAGTGGACTAAGGATGAAGAACCGGCTGTCACTTACAACTCTAGGGCTTTAAATTCTATTTATAATGGAGTTAATATGTATGAATTTCGAAGAATTTCTACATGCACTATTGCAAAAAGAAGCTAGGGATATCCTGCAGACTGTGCATGAAGGGACTGACATTGTCAAACAGTCGAAACTTAAAAATTTGTATACAGCTTCCGAAACGATAAAGATGGAAAAAGATTAATCTTTCAATGAATTTAATGCTAAGTTGAATGCAATTGTCAATGATACCTTTACTTTGACGGAACCAATTCCTGAAAACAAAATTGTTAAAATGATTTTAAGGTCTCTTCCAGAAAGGTTTGATGGAAAGGTTGTGGCCATAGAGGAGAAAAAAAATCTCATTACTACGAAAGTTGATGAGTTAGTGGGCAACCTTTAGACTTTTGAAGCAAACCTAAGGTTTAATGGAGAATAAAAATCCAAATGTGTGCTTTGAAAGCTTCTAAAGAATCATTCAAGAAAATTGCTAATGATTTTATTATAATTCTGAGGAGATTGATCCCAAAGTTGATGTTCAGTTTATGAAGCAATTCCAATTGCTTATGAAGGGGAAGAAAAGTGATTTCAAAATCCCTAAAAATTATGGAAAGAAGAAATCTGCTAAAGAGATTCAATGTTATGAGTGTTAAGGTAATGGACACATTGCTAGTGACTGCGGTAATAAAAAATAAAAAATGAAGGCTTTCAATTTGGCTTGGGATGATGATACTTCTGAGGAGGATAATAAAAAAATCTAAGTCTGGGAAGCTTGAAGCTAACACACATAAATTCATGGCATTTATGGAAACTTCAGTTTCTGCTACTCCACTAGATTCTTCTGATGATGGGACTGATCAAAATGTTAGTGAATCAGAGAGAGAACGTGATTGGAAAGCTGAATATCAATTATTATTTGTGAAGACCATGAAGATGCTAAAGATGAATTCAAAACTGGCTATAAGCTTGAAAGAATCTAAAGAGCAAAACACTTCTCTGAAAGCTGGTTATCTGAAGCTCTTGCAAAAGTGAGTCACTTAGAGGATGAAAATAACAGTTTTGCTGATATACTGACCGCAGAAGAACAGAAATGTGATTTACTTAATTCTAATATGAAGATCTTGAAAGTAGAAAATATTTATCCCGTCAGGTTTCGGTCCAAGTTCATGTCCACTGTAGATCCTTGTTATTTCCATTTATACATACACCTCTTCATGGTTATGGATATGCTTCCATTTATCACATCGCCTTCATACATTATATCCTTTCATGTAGTGGCAAGAAATAAAGCAAATATAAGGAAACATAAATTGACCAGCAACCCTATATGCTCCAACAACAGCCAGCTACACAACTCACATTACCTGTGTGGGTCCATGCTTCTATGATCCAACTCACTTACACATATTCATACCAACTGACAACCATTATCCTTAATCTCACTCAAATCAAAATAAATTTTAGGGTTGGATTGATACAAGTGAAACAATATTATCATTTTTCTACGCATGATCGATCTAACGGTTCATACTACTCAGATTGAAACGAAACTTAGACCTATATTTAAATAGATAATTGTTAGTGATATGAGAAGGTTTCGATTAATTTGATGTCGGTCCACACATTAGTTAGATGGTATACCAGCTGTCTACTATACTTAGGCATTGTAAGATCTTTTCCACTGTATCAGGAAGGGTATAATCGTATTTTTCGCAAAACGCACGACCTGCAGTTCGTCACATGTGACTCTTCTGAACTGTTATAAAGGGTAACCTCCTTCCTGCTATGTACTCTTGTCTCCACCATTGGTAACTGAAGAAGATTTTAGAAAAGGGCATCTCTCTGATGGTATCTGTCATCTCTCTCTGTCTCTGTCTCTGTCTCTTGTCTCTCTCGTTTTGTTTATTTCTGCATGTGAAAGAAGCTGCTGTGTTTCCTTGGTACTTGCAGTCATTAACACATGCTTTTTGTTTCCTTAATACACTTGCATATATGGTAATCTCTTTTTTTTTTTTTTTCGTGTTTATAATAGCAATGATTTGTGGGTTTTGTTTGAAAAATCATCATGCATGTAAAAAGTTATGCCTGATTCCCTTTTTCCATTGAAAATGAGATATTATATTGTTGGATGGAGGAGATAAGAGGTGGATAGGGGAAGAAGATGGAGATGACAAGGATCATGAGAACAGTTTGAAGACATCCAAAGGGTCAGTTCTCATGGGTTCTGATTTTGAAATAGAAAAAGAGCAAAATAAAAAATGGAAGGCTGGGTTTGTAAAATGAGATGGGTGAAGATGGATATGGTTTGTTTTTCCAGGGGGATTTATCATCGGTTTTTGTTGAAAGTTAGTTTCTCTTGGGCTGCTTGGAGCAGCGGACCCAGTTAGTTTCTCTTGGGCTGCTTGAAGCAGCGGACCCACCTTCTCCCCACCACATATAAATTAGGGGTGCACATGGGCGGTTTGGATCGATTTAAAGGGGAAACGATCAACCAAACCGAACCCATCGGTTTTCTATTTTTCCAAACTGAACCGAACCACCCATGTGCTCAAACCGAACCGATTTGGTTCGATTACGGTTTTTTTAATTTTTTTTCACAAAAAAAAAATGTTGTTCAAATTTGGTCAATCAAATATTCAAATGGAATGAGGAGAAGCTGTAATGAACACCAAAATATATTTTATAATTCATTTTAACCAATGAAACATACATCATGCGATGGATGAATTCTTTCCTTCCATCATCCGGTCGCGTGATTGAATGGACCAAGCCAGATTTGGCCAACTTTTCAGGCTAATGAGTTGAAGCAGTTCAAATCTTCTTGTAAAATACACCAATAAAATGGTCTGGCACGTTCCTATTTCTCTACATAAAACTTGAACTAGACTACATTGCTTGATCCAGACCAACGAAACCAACACAAAATGAACTTTTTTTTTTGCCAACAAGATGGGTTGGAGTGGAATGTAGCCCCAATTTTGAACCAATTGAGATGGGCCTTTTCATAGTTCACTTTCTCTTAGGTGAGACCAAACCCTGGGCAGCACTATTAAAAACCCAATAATACACACTTCTTTTAGAAGTGTCATCGAACATGTAACATGCAAGTAAAACATACAAGCGCTTCCCTAAGGCTAAAATAGTCAAAACTCCATACTCAAGTTAATACATACAGTTGGTTCAGTTTAGGTGGTTAACCGTGGGTTCAAACCGATAACCGACCAATGTAAGGCGATTTTTATGATTTTCAAACCGTTGACCAAACCGATCTGCATAAAACCAATCCGAACCAGCTAGTTCGGTCCGATTTTGCAGTGATACTGGATTTTTTGTGTAGCCCTAATACAAACAAGTCCTTTTTCCGAATTGTGCCGCCCATTCAACGTTATTTATAGGTCTAGAATTTAGTCAACTTGGGGCCCTTAAACAATTAACTTCCCAGTTCAAGGTGGCCCCACGGCCTGGACCTCTCCTTGCTTCAAAACAACATGGCCTTCTCTGAGAATGATCCCCTATTAGGGTTGGCGGTTTTGGTACTGGTTTTGTCAGGTTGGTAGTTATCAGTTTATAGATCTCAATCTAAGTAGGGTTCACGACGGATTGGGGATTTGACTGCAGCCTTGAACTGGTTTATGACTAATTTACACATTTATTAATTAAGTATAATATATAAAACTAAATTTTTTTTTCTAAGATTTATATTTTTAGATAAGAAAAATGTAAACACAACCTGACCTCTACCTATCATGGGGCAGCATGTTTGGCGTTATAGTCATAGGTTGGGGGGATACTAGGGTGGCCATGGGCCCATAGTAGTCAATCCCGTTTTGTTTCGGCCGTAATGGTTGGAATTTTTCATTCTGGTCCTTTGGCCGAAACGGAATGGGGTTAAAAAAACTTTCGGTTTGAATCCCGGCCTATTCCATCCATTCCGGTCCATTTTGGGCTGGTTTTAATTAGAGATGAATGTATGAAGGTGGTGTCTACCCTATGGGTCCATTTTATTGTTTAAGCATTGGCTCTATCCCGAGTGTAGAACGGACAAATTTGTGAAAAATCGTAGCTTTAGTTTGAAGGAGTCTTAAATTATTTTTAAAGAAGTGGGGTGACTTTGGTTGAGTAAAGGTGGATTGGACCCTGATACTTAGGGCAATGCTAAAGGGACCTATTTGATGGATAATGGATGATCGATTAGGGGGGGCCGGGGTTGACTTTGTGAAAAATGAAAACCCTATTTTCTTGGTACATTAAATAATAAATTTGAAAGGAGGGTAAGCAATGTTTGAAAAACGGCCATTACCATTTCATAACGGCCGTTATGAAATGGTAATCACCTATTCCGTTAAGTTATTTACCATATAACGGTCACGGTATCCGTAGAACAATGAAAAGAAAACAGTTCATATGGTCATAACGACAAATATAAACAGTTGATATTTTTAAAATAACGGCCAAAATATTGGCTTTTGGTGATTTTTTTAAAACTTTCTTTCCCTTTTTTTTTCATTTCTTTCTTTCCCAAATTATTTGTGGAGCTTTCTAAGGTTGTGATAGAGCTTCCCAAGCTTCTTTTTGTTTTTTTTTTCCACCAAAACTTAAGTGATTTACAAGAATTTTAAGATTCTCATACGATGGCTTCTTCCCTCTTCAACCATAATACTCCTAATGTTCATGCTCCACTGCTTTAATTAATTAATCTTAAATAGTAGTAAATGTTACTTGAAAGTTGAAATATACCATCAATTTACTTAGTGATTGAGTAACTAATTAGTATGGTATGTCTGCACTGCAGCTAGTATTAGTTTCTTGACTTGAAGTGTTTCATACTAATGGTTAGTTCAAAATTATGGTTGCAAATCATACTGTAAAATTTGTGAAGTTTAAACTTATTTTAATATATACATGTAAATCTATTTAATCCATAACAAACTTTACAAGTTTCATATAAGATAGAGATACAGGATGTTATGACTTAGTGGACCAATATTCCACTTTAAAGTATTTACTAAAGGAAAGGATTCTTTTTTTATCATTTTATAATATTTTTTATTTTGTGGATAATTTTTTAAATATTTTTGGGGTAATATAAAAACTCGCATCGCGATGGACCGTGACGACTTGAAACCGCAAAAAGATGACTGGGAGCCGCAATGTGACGTGACAACCGCAATGGTGACCGCTACCCCAATTTTAAACCACAAGGGTAAGAGCTTATTGGTTTGCCTCTTCGTTTACAATATTCAGCGCATTTACCATGGAGTTAGGTAAGTGAGTCGCATATGGTGGATCTCATTTAGGTCAAGAATGGGTTAGGTAAGTGGGTCGCTTATGGTGGATCTTAGTTAGGTTAAGATATGCAAGATCAAATTGTGAATAATAACTCTTACTATTGACCATGGATTGAGGAGAAGATAGAGTCCCATTGGTGAAAGATGGGAATAGTGGGTTCTATAGGAGGGTGGATGGTTTGGCTGTGATGGTCCCATGTATATGGAGAGAAAGGATGGATTGGGTAAGTGGTCCGCTTATAGTGGATCTCATTTAGGCTAAGGTAAGATATTTAATTACACGTGCAACTTAGCCAGTGGTTTAGGCCCTGATACTTGGTAGTAATGAGTTTAGCCACAACATGTAATAGGGGTGCACAAAAAAACTGTCGATCTTTAAAACTGATCGATCCGTGGATTTTTAACTGAACCGGAGGTAAACGGATTGGTGACGGATTGAAGATCTTGTAATCCATTAGCAACGGATCGGTGACGGATTTTACCCTCAATCCGCGGATTCAAACCGATCCAATCCGTTGGCATTAAATATAAATAAAAAAAATTAAGGGGTATAAATAAAGTTAAGAGGTCTATATATAAAATAAGAAAAAACTTCAGGGGCCAAAATGTAAGAGTTCAAGGTTTCAATAGATGGAGTGTGATTTTTATGAATTTAACAACATGTTTGGCTTTATTTGTTGATTAGATTTCTTTTGGTTGTAATGTAGATAAAAACAGCTCTTTGTATTGATCAATTGGGTAGCTTTGATCCGGGACAAGAAAATATATTTGTAATATGTCTTTTTTTAATATAAAATGTTTGGCCACAACATTTTTTGATAAATATGTTTGGCTGTGATGGTCCCATTTTGATCTATCTGATTCAGATAAGTTGTGATCAATTGGGTAGCTTCGATCCGGGACAAGAAAACATATTTGTAATATGTCTTTTTTTAATATAAAATGTTTGGCCACAACATTTTTTGGTAAATATGTTTGGCTGTGATGGTCCCATTTTGATCTATCTGATTCAGATAAGTTGCACGTATAGAAATAAAATAAAATGGTACGGCCTTTGATCTAGTGAACTCCATGAAATAGGATTTGTAGATCTGGAAGTCTATCCCTACTAGCCAAATATTTATAAAATTGCAACTATTATGCCTGTGCCCTCTATAGTGAAAGAACTGAACATAGCAATTTCAAAGAAAAAAAATATATCGTAGATACACATATTTAATTAAATTTTGAAAAGTGTTTAGAAGAAAATTGTATTCACCAAACAAATTTCAATTACAGATAACATATGCTCACATATGCCAATTTTTTTTCCTCAAAAAATCGTATTATGTTCATGGGCTTCACATATCTTACTCACGATCTGAAATTTGTGATGTAAGTAGTCTCTAGAAATTAATAACTTTTATAGGCAAATTAATGGATCTGAATTTTCTTTGGGTAATTATGTGACTGGTCTCTTGTGCCCTCTCTCTCCCTCGCACGTAGAGGAGAAATGTAGACAACCAATCCTCCCTCGCATGTTAGAGGAGAAATGTAGTCAACCAATCCTCATTATATTTTTCTCACAAAAATAGGATACAGACTAGAAAATGGAAAGAGTCATATTGATGGTTAGAAAATAATCAAAGAGATTACAATTTGCACCCGGAAGTTGTGGGTTTAAAACTGCACTACCACACTGGGGTCACAGGGGAATTGTATTCGGCTCTCTCATGAGCCCGTAGGAATTATTCTGGCCCAAAAAACTAGTAACCCTACATTATAAAAAAATTTAATAATAATAATAATCAAAGAGAAAACTTACATAAGTATGTGAAAAGAGATTGACATTGTGTCGAGATCGTCCGGGAATACTTGGTTTTATATGATCGTCAGTCTATTGTTTCTAGAGGATCACCATTATTTGATAGTCTCTCATATGCTATACATTTTCCTAGTAGTCAGTCAATTTAAGTGGATAAGCTTGTTACATTTATTGTATATTAGACTTTATTTTAAATAGGGTGGTTGGAAGTATTAACCCATAAAACAAATTCAAGATTCTCTTCTCCTTTTGAGATGTTTCCTGTTACAATTTACATCAATATTTATAGGGATATTCTCTGAACTGCCCCATTCTAAAGTGGGCATTTTTTGCCCCTTGAAGTTATCCAATTAGATTATGCCATTGCATTTATAGAGAGAGAAAAGATAATGTTATGATAATGATGACATGTGTTAAATTTTGATAGGCTAAAAAAGGAAAGTTTTTCTTTGCATAACTCAAGGGAGTTTTGTAGCGTACCCCTTATTTATAACGTATTTCTTTCATAAGCCACAAGAAAGCTCGCTGCAAAGACCAGAATATCCCTGAACCTTGGATCCTGTCTAATCCATAAAGAGCTATCCCGGTTAACCGGGATACAACATTAACCCAACAAGATAAACATGACTGGTGTAGCATGGATGTGTTAATTGCTGTTGGAAGGAGTTCCTTTGAGCAATTCTGCTTTCCTGAAAAGACGAGCATGTTTAGCTACTATGTCATAAACTTTCATACTAATTCATTCACTTCAAAATATGCTTTGTACCTGCTGGATTATTTTACTATCATTCTAATTTGGTTCTTGTTGAAAAGGTCCTTTTATAGTCTTTGTTAGAGATTAAATATGGAGGAACGATAGCAAAGCGATTTACCCACAATATAATGTCGGTCCGAGTACACAGAGAATTAATTCAGTATTTAGGAAACAGATCCTCACAACAGTGAAGCAATCAACAGTAAAACAGAATTACATAAAGTAATCTAGAAATGAAAATCACTTACTGTTTGAAGGCAGAAAAATAGTACTTTGTTGTTAAACTTACGAAATTCAGAAATTCGCAGAAGAAAGTTGATCAAGGCTAGTGTTTAACACTATGTCCTTAAGACAAAATTCGCCCCCGCAACGGTACTTACGAGCTTCAATGGCGTTTGTCTCCCAGGATACAATGATCGATCCACACAGTAGCAGCACTACAAACTATGTGACAGGCGAACCAATCGTGCAGTAGAACTCTCTCTTGACTCAGACTGATGACCCAAATGCAATGCAGATGCAGTGAATGGAATGAACAAGAAGGCATGGACAAGATGATATTTATAGCCTGCTTCATGTCTATTCAATGGGGTTGCATATGTTTAGTGAATAGATGCATCTCTTGAGAGACACCCTTTCATATACGAAAGGACACATCCTTTCAGATGTGAAAGGACACGCCTTTTCATATGCGAAAGGACATACCCTTTCACATGCATGGACACATCCCATTTGGAAAAAGAAATTTTATTAAATAAAATTTCTCCAAAAATATAAATGGGTACGTATTGGGCCAAGCCAGGCTTGACTCGCGCATGAAGCCCAAGCTCAAGCCCGAGCCCGACCCGGTGCGGGGCGCGCGCGTGTGGTGTTTAGGAGGCAATTTCTCATTCACTCCTTAATGGATTAGAGCAACCCAATACATATTCTTAATTTACTTATGGAGTAGATTACATTCTCATGTATTCCCACCTAAAAATTAAGATAAGTAGGTCCCACTTAAATTTTGGCTCAAAGATGACAAAAAATAGTAGTGCTCTTGCCTCTTAGCTATTTTTCCAACATATAATGCTTATCAATTTCCACATTGTCCTGATACTATATTCTTCATTTCTTGTTTTGAAGTGGAATGTTGGTTTTGACTGCAGACAATTGAAACATGCATTTCCACATCTCTTATTTGTGCTGAGCTCTTTAATAAATTTCTCCCTGTATATTCACTTAATCCTCTGTTAATTTGCAGCGCCAACAACATATATGGATGCAAGCACATGGACCGGTTGTTTGAGGCTGCAGAGTTTGTAATGCCATTGTCATCAATACCTCCTCCTAAGTCAGCCAACAGGAAGGTGGTTACCGACGATCTACAATTCCTCTTGGCTCTTGCTTTTCATCATGGGTACATACATTGGGCCAGATCTGAAGGATGAGAAGACCACAAAGTCTGTTTTTCAGAGAATCACTGAGGGCCTGCCGCGATACACATCTGAGCTATTAGCAAGTTCTCATATAAAAACTGTAGAAGTGGAGCGAATCTACTATTTTCATCAATCTTAATAATTCCACAGATATATAAAAAAAACATGAATCCAACTTACTCTAATGAATCCTTCTTCACGCCTGGCACTGATCATACCCGGAAATAATATGCATCGTTGCATGTACCGATGTCAACCAAACCTACTAGCGGCTCAGGTTGGCTCTCGGCTATGCTTCCAGTCAATTCAATCCCATTCTTAGCAGCACTCACCATGTTATTCCACTCTTCAGTTGTAAGGGGCAAAGGAAGATAGAGCAATGCAGGCCCGACTGTCTCTTTAGTTGGCAATGGCTCTGAGGTAACATGCGGTTCACTGCTCTTCAGTTGTCATCTCTACATGCAACGATGCATATTATTTCTGTAAGTGCCTAAAATTAAGGACTTTAAAGCAGGGATTAGGATCCTTGATTCGGGTGGTTTGGATGAAGACTGATGTGGCTCCGACTGGACCTGAGGAGGAAGAGAGGAAAACACGTCAGAGGACCCTGGCTGCAGGCAGCGCAAGGCTCTCCGATGCTTAAGTTAGTTCAGGGAGCGAGCAAGGGAGAAGGAGAGGAAATTGCAGAGTAAGAGTGCGTATTATGGGTTGCGTACCTTTAGGATGGAGATAGATGCGCTATTTATAGGCGATGGAGTTGACTATTGTGGGCGAGTTCCAAGATTGGGCCGGCCACTCGAGTGGCTGCGTCCACTCAGCCCATAATGCATTAAATGCTGACCCATGCTTCATTAAATGCTAGGCTCGTTGGGTCAGGCGGCGGTTCTGACTTTTGGGCCAGGTCCCATCAGGCCTGGCCCGGAGCCATGCCCTGGGGGCACACGTGTCCTGTGCGCGCCGTTTTGTCAGTAATGATAATCTGCAGGGCATGCCTTAGCATGCGCCGTCGTTCTGTCGCTGGTCCCATCAATCTCTGTCAAATCCGCGTTGCCGGGGTCGATGCCGAGGTCGGATAGGTCCGACTTCGGGAGCTCCCACCTCGGCGAATGCCGGGGTCCTTCAGCCGCGGTCACCCTTGACCTAGGGGAGGCATAATCATCCTGTCTGGAGGCCTGGGCTAGTGATGATCTCGGCTTGGTGAAAACACCCCCACACAATTGCCCCCCAGTCTTCCGAGCTCTTAAGGGTGCCACAACTCTTTGAGGTCAGAAGCTGAATAGGTCTCACCGAGACGCAACATGCCGTGGTGCTGAGGTAACTCCGCTCCCTGGGTCGGGGGAGCTCAAACGTTTTCTAACTTTTGGAATTCTGCCGCCGTTTCGGTAGCTGGCGTCTTTACTTTTATCCACTTTCGTTTCCGTACCCGAGGCATTAAATGGCGCACGAGAAACAAGCTGGCGCTTCCACGCGTCTCTCTCTATTTGGTTGGCCCGTCATTTCGCGACGGCGCGTGCAGTGAAAAGACGCGCCCTCTTCGAATTTCGAACAGGCGCCATGATTAGCCGCCCAGTTTTTGGCTATAAATGGGGGTTCGCCCCTTCTTCTTCTTTTTTTACTCGCATTCTATCTCTCTTCTTGCTTGCTTCTTTCTTTCCTTTCGCTCTCTTCTTCCTTTGTCTCTGTCGAACGAAAGGGGTCGTTGCAGGGATTCTCCGGTCCTTTTTCCGAAAGAGGTGCTGTCAAGACTCCGTTCTGCGTCCTAAGCTTTCCGTAAGTCTACTTCTTCTTTCTGTTCCATTCTGTTCCGTTCCATTGCATTCTGTTTTTTAGGATCCAGCTCTGTCTAGGGATCCCTCTGTTTAGCCTCTGTCTAGGGTTCCTTTTTTCCTCTTAGCAGATTTTCCCCTTTTATTTCAGCGTTCCCCCCTGTGAGATGGGTATCTTTAGCCATTGGGTAGAGTCTGAGAGGGGATTAGCCGATCTCAGGGCCAAATACAATATTCCCGAGGGGGTTCAGGTTATGGCGGCCCCACTGGTCGCCGATATCCTTGGAGATTTTTACAACGGCTGGATGCCGTTTCCTTTAGTAGCCATAATCGAGGGCGGGGTTAGGTTTCCCCTCCGCCCTCTGCTCAGGGAGTGCCTCAGGGCATGGAACCTCTGTCCCTGCCAGCTGATGCCCAACAGCTTTAAGATCGTAATGGGCACGGATGCCCTCAATACAATCTTGGGCATCGGTCTCGGCGTTCACGATATCGAGGACGCCTACAATATCTGTAAGTCCGGGAAGGACATGTATTACCTCCGCATCAAGCCGAGTAGGAGGCCGTTTGTGCAAGCCCTGGAGGACTCCAATAAATATGCTGGAGACGACCGCCTGATGGTCACGGGTAGCTGGGAGTTCAGCGATGACGAGGCCATCGCGGAAAGAAATTTCAGGATTCCTCGCCACTACGGCACCCCCCCAAGTAATTACAGCCCCAGCACACTTTTTTACTTCTTTCGCTTCTCCGTGCTGCTGGACTAATGTCCTTTGTTTGCCCCCGCAGGTGTTCGCCAAAGGAGAGCGGCCGCTTCCCGGGACGGCTGGAAGTTGAACAAGGCTTGGATCCGCGCCTTGGAGAATTACCACGGCCACGGGGACAGGTCGGCGTGGAGGTTGCTTGGGTACGAACCCAGATACCGCGGTTATCGGAGCAGGAAGCACACTGCCCACCGCTCCCAGGCCGCGGCGGAGGTAGACGAAGAAGGGAGCGCGGCTCACTCCGGGGATCGTACCGCGTCAAACTCCGAGGCATCGACTTCGGGGTCCGAAGAGGACGACGCCGAGACAATTGCAAGGATCGTCTTATCTTCAGAGAGCGACCCGGAAGGTGAGATGGACGGGACCCGCCCGAAGCCGGTCTTCAAGAATCTCAGGGCCCAGCCTGTTGGGGGGCGAGGCCGCGGCGCGGCTTCCTCCTCTCGCGCGCCTTCTTCCTCGGGCGCACCCTCATCCTCTTCGACACCTCCTCCTCTGCGGACGCTGGCGCCGCAGTCCGCGGCCGGGCCCAGCACATCCGCGGTCGCCCCTCCCCCGGCGTCGCGGGGGGAAGATCTGGCCAGAAAAAGGGCCAGAGTCGAGGGCTCCGCGGGGGAGTCCTCTGGTGGCGGGATGTCGACGCGCGCGGGCTTCCCCCGCCCTCTGGAGGCCGAGCTTCATGCTCCAGCCGGGGAGGCCGATGACGGTCGAGGACCGCCTCTCTGGGGGGCCCCTGGTGGTGGCCAGTCTCAGCAGTGCTTGCGCCTTGCCTCGGGACATGGAGAGGCACGATGAGCTGGACGACATCTCTCTCCTGGCGTCGCAGATGAGGGCGAGCCTGAGCGTAAGTCCCTGAACTTTTCTTGGTCTTTTTCCTTTCATTTGTCAGTCATAGCTTTCCCTGACTTGGTGGCTTTTTGCATATCGTGCAAATGGCCCAGATCTCAGTGACCCGGGTCCAAAAATGCCACGACGAGCTCAAGAGGGTCCAGGCAAACTGTGATCAACACAGGAAGGCCCTGGAGGAGAGCAAGGTGAGGGAGAAGGAGTACGAAGAGACTCACCAGGCCCTCTTCTCCGAGCTCGACAAGGCGAAGTCGGCCTTTGAGCTGGTGAAGAGGAGAGAGGCTGAACTGGAGAGGAGGATCGCGGGCTTGGAGAGGCAGAAAGCCGAGCTCGAGCTCCGGGTTCAGACCGAGGTCGCTGCGGCTTTCCAGGATGGCGTCGATGTGGCAGGCGAGGAGTACTCGGCGCAGGTCGATGACATAAGGGCCTCGTCCTGGGAGATGGGCTGGAGAGCGGCTCTCGCGAAGGCGGGGATCCCTAGGGATCACCCTGCATATGTGAGCCCGGACGAGTTCCCAAGCCCCGAGGCCGACCCCACTCCCTCGGCGGACCCTGAGAGGGAGCCTGCAACCGCGCCGGGATCGGAGGTCGCCCCATCGACGTCCGGGGCTCCCACTGCTACTGCGACACCATCCGTCGCCTCCTCTTCCGAAGTCCCTCCTGATGCCGCGACTCCTCCCGCGGATCCTGCCGCCCTGGCGCCTGCCGCATGAGGCTCCCTATCTGTCTTTATCTTTTCGAATGTAACTTTTCCTTGCTGTTTATGTACGAAATTTCTGAAGTTAATGAAAAATCCTTTTTTGCTTCTCTTCCATGCTCCCCTTTGTTTGGAATGTGTCTAAGTGTTTCGCTTCGGTTGTGTGATTTGAACTTTCATACCTCGGAGATCCGTGATTGGTTAGCCGTGCTTAGGAGACGTGGCCTTTTGCAGAATATGATGTAGGCTTGATCCGAGCGTTTTTCGCAATCGTGGCGGCGAGCGAGTGATTCTATTTTCTTTTAAGTATACGAGCTCGGTGAGTGCCAGGGATCATTTAGCGCGGCGATCTTAGTGTGTAGGGCGATTCCCCTGGCTCGTCACCAGGGGTCGTGCTGGCTATCTGGCGCGAGGGCCGAGATGCGCACGAAATGGAGAAGTCCCCCTGGCTCGTCACCAGGGGCCGTGCCGGCTATCTGGCGCGAGGGCCGAGATGCGCACGAAATGGAGAAGTCCCCCTGGCTCGTCACCAGGGGCCGTGCCGGCTATCTGGCGCGAGGGCCGAGATGCGCACGAAATGGAGAAGTCCCCCTAGCTCGTCACCAGGGGCCGTGCCGGCTATCTGGCACGAGGGCCGAGACGCGCACGAAATGGAGAAGTCCCCCTGGCTCGTCACCAGGGGCCGTGCCGGCTATCTGGCACGAGGGCCGAGACGCGCACGAAACGGAGAAGTCCTTGCCGATTTGGGGAATTGCTTTGTTGCCGCGGTCCTTTCCTTGGAGCAATTTTGATTTAGAACACAAAGAAAAGATTTCTTGAGAGGAAATGACCTTCATTGATTTTGCATAAGCTGAATACATTTAAAAGTAAAATTTCTTGAGGTGCGACGCGTTCCATGGCCGCGGCAGCAGTTTCCCATTCATATCCTCAAGCTTATATGCGGACCGTCCTGCGGTCGAGGGCCGAGATGCGCACGAAATGGAGAAGTCCCCTGGCTCGTCACCAGGGGCCGTGCCGGCTATCTGGCGCGAGGGCCGAGATGCGCACGAAATGGAGAAGTCCCCCTAGCTCGTCACCAGGGGCCGTGCCGGCTATCTGGCACGAGGGCCGAGACGCGCACGAAATGGAGAAGTCCCCCTGGCTCGTCACCAGGGGCCGTGCCGGCTATCTGGCACGAGGGCCGAGACGCGCACGAAACGGAGAAGTCCTTGCCGAATTGGGGAATCGCTTTGTTGCCGCGGTCCTTTCCTTGGAGCAATTTTGATTTAGAATACAAAGAAAAGCTTTCTTGAGAGGAAATGACCTTCATTGATTTTGCATAAGCTGAATACATTTAAAAGTAAAATTTCTTGAGGTGCGACGCGTTCCATGGCCGCGGCAGCAGTTTCCCATTCATATCCTCAAGCTTATATGCGGACCGTCCTGCGGTCGAGACTATCTTGAACGGACCGCGCCAGTTTGGGGCCAGCTTGCCCTGATTCGGATCCTTGTCTGCGGGCAGTGCCTTCTTCAGGACCAGCTCTCCGATGGAGAACTTCCTTTCCCGAACTCTCTGATTGTAATCCCTTGCTAGCCGTTGCTGATAGGCTGCTAAGCGGATGGAAGCGGCTTCCCTGCGCTCTTCGGCCAGGTCCAGTCCCAGGGTGAGGCTTTTATCGTTCTGGGCCTGGTCAAAGAGTTCGGATCTGAGCGTTGGAAGGCCGATTTCGAGAGGGATTACGGCTTCCATCCCGTATGCCAAGGAAAAAGGAGTTTCTGAGGTGGAGCGTCGCGGGGTGGTTCTGTAGGCCCATAACACACTGGGCAATTCTTCCACCCATCTTCCTTTGGCCCCATCAGGTCTCTTCTTGAGCCCGTCCAAGACCACTTTGTTGGAGATCTCAGCCTGGCCATTGCTCTGAGGGTAGGCCGGAGTCGAGTAGTGGTTTCTTATGCCGAGCTCCTTGCAAAAGTTTTTGAAGAGGCTGGAGTCGAATTGGGTCCCGTTGTCCGAGACCAAGACTCGAGGGATGCCGAACCTTGTGATGATGTTCTTCCATACGAAGTTCTTGGAGTCCCGCTCTGTGATGGAAGATAGTGCTTCTGCCTCGATCCACTTGGTGAAATAGTCGGTGGCCACTATCAGCCACCTTTTATTCCCCGGAGCTCGATGAAGGGGTCCCACAATGTCCAGCCCCCACTGAGCAAAGGGCCATGGACTGGAGAGCGGGCTCAGATCCTGTGCAGGTTGGTGGAGGTTGTGCGAGAATTTCTGGCACTTTTCGCATTTCATGGCGTACATCTGTGCATCCTTTTGCATGTATGGCCACCAGTACCCCTGGCTTATAGCCCGGTATGCTAGTGACCTTCCACCGATGTGACTTCCGCTGATGCCTTCATGTATCTCGTAAAGGAAGGCTTCAACTCGGCTTGGGTGGATGCACTGGAGATAAGGGCCCGTGAAGGATTTCCTGTACAGCTTTCCTTCTGGAGAGAGCCAGAACCGGGCTGCCCGGAGCCTGATCTTGTGAGCTTGCGCTCTGTCCTCGGGGAGTTGGTCGTCTTTGAGGTACACGATGATGGGATCCATCCAACTGGGCCCGAGGTCGGCGCACATGACTTGCCGTGGTGGGCTGAGCTCTATACTCGGCGATGTTAGTGAGCCCACTTCTATAGTCCTCTTTTTTCCAGCCTCGACGGCGGAGGCTAGGTTGGCGAGTGCGTCGGCGTGCGAGTTAGAGTCTCTGCCGATTTGTTTGACTTCCGGGAATTGGGAGAGGAGTTTCTTGGCGAGGGTTAAATAGGCTGCCATTCTATCGTCGCGAGCCTGATAATCTCCAGTGAGCTGGCTCGTCACCAACTGGGAGTCACTATAGATTACCAGCTGTTGAGCTCCGAGAACCTTGGCACTATTCAGCCCTGCCAGCAATGCTTCATACTCCGCCTCGTTATTCGACGCTCGGAAGTCAAGGGTCAGGGCTTGCTCGATTACTAGCCCTTCTGGAGACTGGAGGACTACGCCGACGCCGGCCCTTCTAGAGGTGGAAGACCCGTCAACGAAGACCTTCCAAGCCGAATCTCGGGAGGTGTTCCGAGATTGCTCGTAATCAGTCTCCGGGACTAGGCCATCCTGCCCCTTGCCCCCCAGTTCAGGGTCGAGTGGGCTCGGCGCTGAACTCGGAGAAGTGAACTCGACGATGAAATCTGCCAGGACCTGCGCTTTGATCGCTGTTCGGGGCTGGTACTGGATATCGTATTGCCCTAGCTCCACGGCCCATCTCGAAACTCGTCCAGAGAAGTCGGCCTTCCGGAAGACAGACTTGAGTTGGTGCTCCGTAACCACCACTATCGTGTGGGCCTGGAAATAGTGCGAGAGCTTCCGAGAGGCACTGACGAGGGCCAGTGCGAGCTTCTCCATTGGCAGGTATCTGGTTTCTGCGTCGAGGAGGGTCTTGCTTGTATAGTAGATGGGCTTCTGTTGCCCTCCATCTTCTCTGATCAGTACTGAGCTCACAGCGTGGTCGGAGACTGCCAGGTACAAGTACAATGTTTCGCCTTTCTTCGGGGTTGACAGCAGTGGAGGCGAGGCCAAGTAAGCCTTGAGTCCTTGGAGGGCCGAATCACATTCCGGGGTCCACTCGAATCTCAGGTTCTTCCTCAGCAATTGGAAAAAGGGGCGGCATTTGTCGGAAGACTTGCTGATGAAGCGGTTGAGGGCGGCGGCCATGCCGGTGAGCCTTTGTACCTGCTTCGTTGTTGCCAGGCTCTGAATTCCCAGGATCGCGGAGATCTGGTCCGGGTTTGCTTCGATACCTCGTCGCGTGACGAGGCTTCCTAAAAATTTGCCGGACCCAACCCCGAAGGCACATTTGGAGGCGTTCAGCTTTAGCCCGAACTTCCGGAGAACATCGAAAACTTGCCCGAGATCAGCCAGATGGTTGTGAGATTGGGTGGATTTGACGACCATGTCGTCGATGTATACCTCGACTGTCTTGCCGAGCTGCTCCTGGAACATTTTGGTGACCAATCTCTGATAGGTTGCCCCCGCATTTTTGAGTCCGAACGGCATCACTTTATAGCAGTAGGTTCCCCTAGGAGTGATGAATGTCGTTTTCTCCTGATCCGGTCCATACATGGGTATCTGATGATAACCGCGGTAGGCGTCGAGAAAGCTCATCCTTTCATGACCGGCGGTGGCGTCAATCATCTGGTCGATCTTCGGGAGAGGGAAGCAGTCTTTGGGACATGCTCTGTTGAGATCCGTGAAGTCGACGCAGACCCTCCATTTTCCGGTCTTCTTTTTCACCACCACGGTATTTGCCAGCCACTTCGGGTACTGGACCTCTCTGATGGCGCTCGCTTCTAGCAGTTTTTCCACCTCTTCGACCACGGCTGCAGACTGGTCGATTCCGGACCTTCTTGCCTTCTGAACCACTGGCTTGACCTGAGGGTCTACATTTAGCCTGTGGCTGATAACCTCGGGGTTCACGCCTGGCATCTCCTCGGGGTCCAGGCGAAGACGTCTCTGCTTTGCAATAGGAAACTGAGCAGCTCGGACCGCTCCTGCTCGGCGAGCTGGCTTCCAAGAAGGAAATGTCTCTCAGGATCGCCGGGGTCGATCCTGACCTCGGTGAGATCCTCGATACTCTTCTCTCCTGGATCGCGGCCGATCCTGTCTAGCTCTGCTTCCAGTTCTGCCATGTGCACTTGCTTTGGCTCTTCCTCGCCGGACACCACGGCCATCATGCAATGTTTGGCCATTTGCTGGTCCCCGTCGATTGTAACCACCTCGACTCCGCCATCCCTTTCCAAAGGGAATTTGAGCTTTTGATGGTAGGAAGAGGGGACGGCTTCTATCTGGTGCAGCCAGCTCCTCCCTACGATGGCATTGTAGGGAGATGGCGTGTCCACTACGAGGAAGTCGGCCACCACTGACGTGCCACCTACTTGGACTTTGAGGGAGACTCTCCCTTTGGGGTACACGGGCTTGGCGCTGAACCCTATCAGGGGGGTCCGCGCCTCTTGGAGGTCCTCTTCTGTGAGCCCCATCTTAGTGAAACAGTCGAAGTAGAGGATCTCGGACGAGCTGCCGGGGTCGACGAGGATCCTCTGCACCTTGCAACTCCCCAACTTCAGGGTCATAATTAGCGGGTCATTGTGAGGGAGCTGAACCCCTTTCAGGTCCTCGTCTGAGAACCAGATCTTCGGCCTCTCTTTGCGAGCCCTTTTAGATGCTGGTCCGAGCTCAGCCGACATGACCTGCTTCCCATGGGAGGCCCTCCTGGCCTCGGCGCGGGCCTGACCGCTGCTCTGCTTGGCGGGGGCCAGGTGGATGACGCTTATGATCATCTCCGACCCGTCGCTGTCGTGATTCTCTTCAGTTCGGCGTCGAGGTCGGTCGTTGCTCCCGCTGCCCGCTGCCTTGTAGTATTCCTTCAGGTGCCCGTCCTTGACGAGCCTCTCGAGATGATCCTTGAGGGAGTAACAGCCCTCGGTGTTGTGCCCGTTCTGCTTATGGTAAGCGCAGAACTTCGTCTGATCCCTCGTGGAGGGATCGCTCTTCATAGGAAACGGCCATTTAAAGTATGGCTTTCCCTGAATCTTTTCCAATATCTGGTGAATCGGCTCTTTGAAAACCTTATTGACCCTCCCGCGGGAAGAGTAGGACGGTCTATGTCTCTTACCTCCTCCTGGAGCGTGGGTCGGGGTCGACGATTGGCCACCTGAGTGGTGGTCTCGGCTTGTTTCTTCTCTGTGATAGGTCCTCTTCTCCCCCCCGGAGGCTCGATCTTCTCGCCGAGATCGATGCTCCTGCCGCGGTCGGTCCTCCTGCCGAGGACGGCTCTCGTTCCGAGACTTGCTCCTAGAAACGCCAAAGCTCTCATTGGCCCGCGCTTCGTCCTCCTCCTGCTCGATGTACTTGTTCACCCTTGCCATGAGGGCTGTTACAGAGAGAACAGGGTTCCGGACGAGCTCCTTCCGAAGCTCGCACCCTGGCAGGAGGGCGTGCTGGAAGGACTTGATCGCGACATCCTCGGAGGAGTTGTCGATTTGACTGTAAACTGTCCAGAATCTTTTGGCAAACTGGGTGATGCTTTCACTCCACCTCATTCTGAGGGCCATGATGTCGCTGTCGGTCTTGGGAATGACTCTGTGCGCCTGAAATTTCCCGAGGAAGGAGTCCCGCAACTGGGCCCAGCTCGTGATCGATCCTTCGGGGAGCGCACAGAACCATTTGAGGGGTAGGTCCCCCAGGCTGGAGGAGAAGACTCTGCAATTGAGGTGCCCAACGTCACCCCAGACGGACAGTTTTTGCGTGAAATGGCGGAGGTGTGCTGCTGGATCCGAGGTTCCGTCGTAGAGGACGAACCTCGGAACGCTGAACTTCTTAGGGAGGGGGTACTCGATTATCTCTCTGGAGAAGGGTGACGAGTCGAGGCCAGCGAAGTCGGGGAGGTCCGGCTGGCTTTGGGCGAGCCCTGCCTCCTTCAGGGTGTTCTGGATGGCCTGCTTGACCAGGCGGTCGATCAGAGCCTGCTGATCTGCCGCCTCCGATCTCGGCACTGATCCCCTGTCCTCGTGGTTATGGTAAGAACTCCCGATGTGACTCCGCTCGCGACTCTTGTCGTTCAGATGCTCCCTTAAGTCTTTGCCGGTGACGGGATCCTTCCTGCCTACGGGATCACCGCCCCCGGGGACTTCTTCTTTCTCTCGGAGCTGCTGCCTAAGCCGGCGGATGAGATCGTCTTTCTCCTGGAGGGCGAGGTTCTGAGCCCTGATTGCGGCTTGAGCGGGGTCGGCTCTGTTGCCTTCGCGGTCCGAGTGGCGCCCGGATCGATGTGACCCCGCCGCTGTCGGGGCCTTGCCCTTCGAGAAGCGCTCCTGGAGGGGAGCGTTCAGCCGTGGTGGATCCTCCACCTCTAGCGGGGATGACGCGGACTCGGTGTGGTAGCTTTCTACCTCTGCGGCCTCCCTCGATGCGTAGGGCAATGGCCCAGGGAGAACCAGTGGCCCTGCGGGGAGGGACTTCGGGTGCTCTGCGCCTCTCTTGTTTCTCGGAGCCATGGTGATCGAAAAGGGTTTTGGGAAAGGTTTTGAGTAAGGTTTTGGGGTATGGGTTAGTACTTTCCCACAGACGGCGCCAATTGTAAGTGCCTAAAAATTAAGGACTTTAAAGCAGGGATTAGGATCCTTGATTCGGGTGGTTTGGATGAAGATTGTTGTGGCTCCGACTGGACCTGAGGAGGAAGAGAGGAAAACACGTCAGAGGACCCTAGCTGCAGGCAGCGCAAGGCTCTCCGATGCTTAAGTTAGTTCAGGGAGCGAGCAAGGGAGAAGGAGAGGAAATTGCAGAGTAAGAGTGCGTATTATGGGTTGCGTACCTTTAGGATGGAGATGGATGCGCTATTTATAGGCGATGGAGTTGACTATTGTGGGCGAGTTCCAAGATTGGGCCGGCCACTCGAGTGGCTGCGTCCACTCAGCCCATAATGCATTAAATGCTGACCCATGCTTCATTAAATGCTAGGCTCGTTGGGTCAGGCGGCGGTTCTGACTTTTGGGCCAGGTCCCATCAGGCCTGGCCCGGAGCCATGCCCTGGGGGCGCACGTGTCCTGTGCGCGCCGTTTTGTCAGTAATGATAATCTGCAGGGCATGCCTTAGCATGCGCCGTCGTTCTGTCGCTGGTCCCATCAATCTCTGTCAAATCCGCGTTGCCGGGGTCGATGCCGAGGTCGGATAGGTCCGACTTCGCGAGCTCCCACCTCGGCGAATGCCGCGGTCCTTCAGCCGCGGTCACCCTTGACCTAGGGGAGGCATAATCATCCTGTCTGGAGGCCTGGGCTAGTGATGATCTCGGCTTGGTGAAAACACCCCCACACAATTTCTGTGTATCAGTGCCCGGAGTGAAGAAGGATGAGAGTAAGTTGGATACGTGTTTTTTTATATATCTGTGGAATGATTTAAGATTGATGCATGGATTGCTGAAAAGTTTCTAAATCTACTTGTTGCTAGTTTTCATCAATTCATTAAATGTTCCAATAGTTTGTGTTTGCAAATACCAAATAAGATATTTTTTTTTATCCTTAAGAGTAACTTATATTAAAAAATAATAGAATACAAACAAAGAGTACAAGAAGAAGGTACAAGAGTAATGTACCCATTCACACCACAACTCCATAATAAAACTCTCCCAAGGGAAAACTCTCTCAACACCTTGCTTGGTTAAAGCGTCCGCCATCATTTTTGATGACATACTCTTATATTGAAAGCTAACATTAATGGAGGTGGATAATACCCGAATTTCATTGAAGAGAAACTAAAATTTCCATGGATAAGTTTTCTGGTTCGAAACTCAACTCACTGCATTAGAAGAATCACTCTCCACAATAGGATTGCCTTGGTAGTACCTCGAAAAACCACGAAGAGATTCCAGAATAGCTAAAACCTCAGCTTCATTAGAGTCACAAACCCCCACATATTTGGAGAACATAAATAAAATGTCCCCATTACAATTTCGAAGCACCCGTCCAATACCAGCTGGTCCAAGCTTCCCTCTTGCGGCCCTATCAACATTGAACTTAAACAAACCAATAGGAGGAGGAGACCAAAGAATAGATTTTCTTACTTTTACTGGGCCACACCCCATATATGATTCCCAATTATATATATTAAAGCAAAGGGAGAGGTGGGCTGTGAGGGGTGCCACCTCATCCCTAAAATGTCTCTCCTTTCAAAGAAATATGCACAAAAAACCTACATTATTTTAAGGTGCTACCTTACTTTGGGCTATTCTTTCTCTCCTAAAACCTCTCTCATAAGATAATTTTTATGAACGTTTGAATTTGAATCCTATTTCTTGCCATTATCCAAATTATAAGCAAATCTTTACAGTCGGTTTGTTTTCTTTTCTTTAGATCTTCAATCATCAATGGGTCCCATGTTAAATATGTTTTGTGGGCCCTACCGATGAATGAAATCCAAGCCGTTGCTCCTATACTTTCCTTTTAGTTTTTTTTCCCCAAATGGATGGTCCCAGTAGTGGGCACCAGTTCGTATTAAATATATTTCAAGATTGGACTCCTGTATTGGATGAAATCCCAATGGCATTCTCTTAACCCCTTTTTTCTAAGAGTGGGCCCCACTAATGGAGGGAGGCAAGCCTATTGGCAGTTATCTGGTTTCTTAATGGATGCAAATCAATTAGTGGGCCCCGCACATTTAACTTATTTCTACAGTGGGACCCACTCAAGGATTAATATAGCTCCTTTACTCTCCTTTCATTTTTTTTTCCTCAAATGGATGGTTCCAGTAGTGGGCACCAGGTCGTATTAAATATATTTCAAGATTGGACTCCAGTATTGGATGAAATCTTAATGGCCTTCTCTTTATCCCTTTTTTCCAAGAGTGGGCCCCACTGATTGAGGGAGGCAAGCCCCGTTGTTTGGTTTCTTAATTAATGGATGCAAATCAATTAGTGGGCCCCACACATTTAATTTATTTTTGCAGTGGAACCCACTCATGGATTATGCATTGATATTAGTTTTCTAGGTCAATATGTATCTGTAGTGGGCAATCAAACTGGGTTGGTATCATACACAAGCTTAATTTCTTTGCTAATTGTTAGGATGCCATTTGTGTGCACATGAGTTACAACTATTAGAAACATACTATGATGACTCATATCTATATCCACGTACACTCATCCCATGCAATGTACATCTTTTATTTTATTTTTTCTTCTCTTACACTTGTTTGCCCCCTCTCTTTCAATTTTTTTTTCTTATACTATTAATCATCTGTGGGGGCCAATTGTTCCATCACCATAAATTCAAATGTGGTGTGTGTCCCATTGAGGATGAAATCATTGATTTCCATTTCCTTTCTTCTTATCTTCCCTTTTTTTCTTCTTTGGATGCAGAGCCATCAGTGGGTCCCACACGTTAAAAACATTTCAAGGGTAGCCCCCACTAATGGATCAAGCACATTAATTTTTTATCCCTTTCTTTTGGTTCTTTTTAGTAGATGTATATCCATCCGGTTTATTTTTTTCTCTTATATTTTCAATCACTAATGGTATAATATGCCCGTAAATGAGATGGTCGTAATGGTCAATACCTTTAAATTCAAAGGCTCATCGTGTTATGTAAATTTACTTTATTTTATATTTATTTTCATGCATAGAATTTTTTTTAATATTCAAAGATAAACTTATTTTATATTTATTTTATCTTAACAATATTTCAAAAGAATTCTTAAATTTTAACATATTTTGATTTTTTGCTCGAGCTTAGCACTGGCGTTTGTTGCTAGTTAATAAAAATGTCATGAAGACAAAAATTAGAGAATTCCTTTCTACCCAAAGCCCACTTCGAGATTGTTAAAATGATCTTAGAAATCAACTCCGCAGAAGTTGAGGAGGACCCCCTACACACCAAATAAGATATCAGATGGCATCCTACAAACGCACTAGGGTTTTAGCTTTTCATATTTGGTTTTTGCGTTTTTGACTAGGGGAGCCTGAAACCGATTATGAGGCAAGAATGAGGGATTTTGGCCTTTTGATTGATGAGGCTTTACTGAAACTAATAGATCAAGTTCCTTAATTCACACTTGTTTCTTTCTTCTGGTGTTCCATGAATTAAACTAATGACAAATGAGCTGACAGAGTTGAATGAAGTAGGTCCACATGCATGAGACCCACCATAAAAACTAAGAAAGATAAAAACCCCTTAAGGATTTTTGCAGCAAACCTAGCTTGTGCAAATCCCCTTATGCGCAAGGTCTTTCCTATTTTTAGGAACCCATTAATTTCAGGTTACCGCCTTTTATTGGAGAGTTAAAGGCTACTTTGTTTAGATTATTAACTTTTGATGTGGGAGATTATGGGGTTCGTATTTGATGTATGTGTTTATGGTTGGGATTTAAATTAGCATTAGATTGTGGGCTACGATAACAACTATGTTTTATTTCCATTTAAGGCATTATAATTATATACAAATAGTTTAGGCAGTTTGCCAGCTATTGCAATATTCTTTTTATCTTCAAATTAGTGCTTTGAATTTTGAATCCATATTCGATTGGAGTTCTTCTTGTCTGAAATCACAGCCATATTATGTACTATTCTTGGGTCAACAGACCGACAATTAGGACAGATTGAAAGCCCATGAAGTGCTTATCTCAAGATAAAACCTCCTGTTCTTACTTGATTGGTTTGCACACACTACAAACATGTGTGTATATTGCAGTCATTGAATTTGATAATAAGTGGTATTGAAGTCACTGATCCTCAATGTGGTTTTGTGGACTGCTTCTATTTGAGGAACTATTATTATATACGAAGCAAGCTGATTTCAATTGAGAAATCAGACATTTGGAAGCCAATTGATTTTGACCACAGGAATTAATTTTGACCGTCATGACTTTAACTTCTCACAACCCTCTTTTCTCTTCCTCCCTCTCATATCTCATATTCCACATGCTATATATCCTAACTCTCCGTCTATCTATTACTCTAAAGTTGAATGATCTCTGGTTGCACATCATCGCCATTTGCCAAATCGACAATAGTCCATTAACTGACAATTGTTAGGGATTTTATGTGTTGCAATTTAATGGATGCATAATCATGTTATCATCATTTGAATTTTCACACACGCATTATTTTTTAAAAACTTGAAATCTTGTACTTTCACATGCATGGTTTTAAAACTTTTAGAACTTGTATTTCATGCATGTTTTGGTTCTTAATCTTGGATGCTTTAATTCTTGAAATTTTTTTTTTTTCGAATCATGCAAGCCTTAGTTTTAAACTTTCAAGTCATCTTAAGCATTTTAGGTTCATGTTTTGAAAACTCCTTTAGAATGATTTAAACATTAATCTAGGCATGATTTCATGGCCCACGGGGGTTCCCATAGGAGAAAAACTTTGAAAAACAACCTTTTTGGGAAAAAGCCCTGTGACCCAGTCGACCTGTAATGTGGCTGGTCAAGTCGACCGGGAAAAGACCCGTTGGCTCCAAACAGGTAGATTTTTTTACCGTTGAGTACGCGGTTGATCGGGTAGGTACCAGGTCGACCGGGGACTAGCGGTTGGACATTTTTTGTTAAAAAAACAAACTCATCCCAAGGCCAAAATAGAGGAACCAAGAGGGACTTCAAGAGAAATTTTGAGACCAAACAAAGGGGAATGAGCTAAAGAATGCTAGGCGGTCAAAAGGGAAGCTAAAGCTTGCAATCAAAAGTTAAATCATCTAAGTTTAGTTTTCCTTGTCATATGTTTTCATGCTCAATTTGTCTAAATTATTGGTAAATTATTTTTAGCATGTTAAACTATGATTTTTTGTGCCTTAACATGTATATGATTTGAATTAATTTATTATTTTAGATGCATCACCTTGACTCACACCAAGTAGAATACAAATTGGTATATATATATATATATATCTAAGTAAATTATATTTTGGAATCATCTTTGAAATCACATGTAACATGATTCCTATAGTACTTGTTGAATCTTAGGTTGTTGATTTCTATGACAACAGAATCATTCTCAATCTATATTATGATTTGGATTCAACAACACTCACAAATCACATGAATTTGATTTTTAAAATTTCACAACTTGCTTAGCATTGATAGTTATATCTTTTTCAAGTTGATTTTCAAATTACAAGTGATTTGTCCTTTCCTTTCAATCAAGTCTATTTTTTGTGTTTTACACTTTCGAATGATTTTAGCATACATTCATTGAGCTTCATTTTTAAATTGATTGAAGTCTTTATACATCACATGTTTTTATCTTAAAACTTCACAACTTGCTTAGACTAGATAGGTATACTTTCACAAGTTATTTTTAACATGTAATTAGCATTCTAATTTCCTCATTAATTATAAATATTTTATGAGCTTTTATTTTCAAATTGATTGAGGACATCATGCATACACATTGAGCATTCATCTTTGCATTCATATAGTATATGTGTTCACTTTTATATCCGCCTACTTAGAAGCATTATTTTGAGCGAAAATTATATCTCCATCAAGTGTACTCTAAACACTGCTTAGAGAAATAACCAACATTTTGGTTGCATAGGTTATTGCTTAGATTTAGAAAAGCATATGTGTAAAAGTTAGGGGTGAACCATAAAACCCATAAGGTTATTGCTTAGCCTTGGAAAGCATAATATAAAGGTTATTACTTAGCCTAGTGAAAAGCAAACATAGTGAAAATCCGTTGAAGTGTAGGAACACAAGCCGGTAGTGGATGTAGGCGTTGAGGCCGAACCACTATAAATCATTGTGCTATGATGGATGCTTTATGGTGATTGTAATTGTTTTATCATCACTTGTGACTATGTTATTTTAAAAAGTTAAAATTTGTCATAATTGGTCACTAATTCAAAGCTCACCCTAACCACCCCCGGGTTCGGATCACAGACTTTCAATATCTCTTTGATTACGACCGTTACTTAAACAGCAACTATTAATTTCATTTTTTTAAAGCTTCATAAAATCGTCAAACTGTTTCTCAAATACCATAAAAAAAGCCATTATCTCATTTAAAAGTTTTTAAAGTCTTCAGTCCGTTTCTCATTAATGTTAACGTAATTGTCATAGATGAGGAGATATTTCCATATGTTTGATGAGATCCTTATCCTTAACAATAAGACCATTGGCAAATTCATATTATAAAAAGGGGCATTCGGCGACGGGTCCCTGAACATTTCACTTTATTGCCTTAGATCCACAATCTTTTTTCATAGTGTGATAGGTCCTTTTTTCAAATTTGAAGACCTAAAATGTCTAATTTACCCTTTCTTCAAAATCATATCCCATGATTAGTGGGATATCCTATTAATAATGGTCAATTAACATTTAATTACCCACGATTAATGGAATCCCCAAATTTTCAAATAAATTCTAAAAACACACATATAAATTTTAAAATAACGAAAATAAATTTTAAAAAATGAAATAAATTCAAAAAATGCAATAAGCTTAAAAAAAAAGCAATATATAATCAAATAACACAAATAAATCTAAAAAGATGCAAATAAGTTTCAAAATATCCAAATAAATTTCAGAAAGTATAAATAAATTTCAAAAGACTCAAATAAATCTCAAAAGATCCAAAGAAAATTTCAAAAAATGCAAATAAATTTAAAATAAAGAAAATAAATTTTAAAAAATGTAATAATTTTAAAAAAATGCAAGAAATTTGAAAAGAGACAAATAAATCTCAAAATACGCAAATAAATTTAAAAAACGCACACAGATTTCAAAAAACGTAAATAGACTTGCTAAAAAACTCAGATAAATTTTGAAAGAAATTCAGATAAATTTACCAAAAATACAAAGATATATGACAGAAAACGGATAAATTTGAACAACACTCAGATAAATTTGACAAAAACTCAGATAAATTTGAACAAAACTCAGATAGATTTACCAAAAACTCAGATAAATTTACCAAAAACACAAAAAAATATGACAAAAAACAGATAAATTTGAACAACACTCAGATAAATTTGACAAAAATTAGGATAAATTTGAGCAACAACCCCCCTCTCCATCAATGTGGGGTCCATACGAGGCGTCTCCGGCGATGTGCCCAACCTGGATCTGAAATTGACCCCAAAAAACCGGTTTTCTTCTTCCCAAACAGAATTGCGTTCTTCTCTGCTATCTGGCGGGCGGGCCGGACCTGACCCAAACTGACCCAAGTCTGGACCTGACTTGGCCCAGAACTTCATCTCTTTCGATTCGATTTCTGTTCTCTGCTACATGGAACAGAGAACGCAGCACCGAGTCACTTTTGTGGTTGTCTTCCGCGGCAACGAGCCCAAGTCTCATCATTTGTTACAAACTCAAAACATCAGATCAAAACTCCTTAGCAACTAAGCTGCATTAACTTTGCAACACACCTTTTGATATACCCTTCATTTTCTGGAACTAGACCTTCACACAAAACAGCATCCAACTGACGAGATACTCAAAAATCCCTTCACTGGAATTTAGCCACCTCAAGAAAGAGGATTGTTTGTAGTATCCATTGGATGAAGTGAAGTCAACAGAAAGAAAAATTAAAAGGTCTCGAGGATGTGTCAAGAATGGTGAAGAAAAATATATGAGGAGACTAGTTTTGGCGACGACGGCGAGGACGACAGTTTCCGGCGACGGCTGCGATGGTGCAGCGATGGGACAGAGGCATGATGGTTGCGGCGGTTCCAGCAAATCACAAAATCCAAACTGCTGTCCGGTGATATTTGCGTTCTTCAGAGATGGCGAGCCGACGACGACTACTGCGACTTCCTTCTTCTCCGGTTCCGGTTCCGGTGAACCAGAACCTAAAGAACAAACTGAGCGAATCCCCTTCTTCTTCCCTGTTTGGTTCTGTAACAGAACTTGGTCTGCAACAGTGCGGCGAGTCCGAGTCCAAACCGGGAACAGTGATGTGATGATCACCGTTGATCACGTGGAAATCAAGAGATCCAGATGATCTCTCTTTTCTGCAACGAAGATAGCATGCAACAATTTCATGGTGCTCGATCTGGAAAATGCCACTCTAATATAAGAGGGATAATACAAATTTTGAAATTTCAAATTTCAAAATTTGATGTCTAAAATGTTTGAAAGGGTAAATTAGTCATCAAAAATGTATCCAGGGACCTCTCGCCGCAATATGTCCAGCTGCATGGACTATAGGCCTTAAAAAGTTTTTCCTTGGACTGGAGGCTGGATACATTCACTTATAGGGACCTTTCGCTAATTTTGCCTTATAAAAATATGATGGCTAGCTCCATTTAATGTTTGTGCATTTTTGCACTTTCCCTTGTCAATTTAATTTCTACGGCATTCTATGGATTATGCAACTTTATATAGATTTTCGTATTCTTTTCAAGATTATTATAGAAATTTTATTTGTATCTCTTCTTTTGTTTTTTTTATTTTTATTTATGACAAAATTCCTCTAATGAGGTGATGGTTTGGAGATAATTCATTCTCAACTTCTTCTAATTTTGTTATCTCTGTGAAATTTTCCCAATAGCATCTTCCACCCATACTATTCTAATAATAATATATGCAGCATTGTGTTCTTGATCTAGGTAAACTCACTTCAACTAATAGTATTTAAAGAAGCTATACAAATATAAAATTCTAAATAATAGCATAATCAAACTGTCCTAATGTAAAATGTTTTATCTTTCTACCCTGACATGCAGTACAGTGGTTAATGACAAACTAGCCTAAACCAAAGGCTTCTTATTTTTCATGCGCATTGAAAATCCCTTGAAAATATCAATTAATTTAGTGTATTCTTTTCTTATTTTTTTATTTTAATATTATTTTAAAAGTTTGTTTCTTTCGAGATTTAGATTGAGATTTTCTTAAAAAATTAAAGAGTATATATATTCTTTCTTATTGGGCATTGAAATTATCAATGTGTAAGATATGTTTACCTATATAAATAAAATTTTCTTTTCTATATAGGGTATAGTAGAATTGATTAAACTATAAAATATCATCGATTAAACTTACTAATTGTATAATAGTAGAATTGATTGCACCATCTTCTCTCTCTTTACAAGCTTGCAAATATTGTTTGCTGGTTGCCCGTGATTAGCACGGGCATCCTTTGCTAGTGATAATTGATAATAAGTGGTATCGAAGTCATTGAATTTGTAGCCCCGAGGGGTAGCTTAGTTGGCCTAGGACCACGGTTTGCACCGAAGGCTGTGGGTTCGAAACTGCACTACCACAGGGGCCACATGGAGATTTTGCCTGACTTTCTCTCCTGGATCCGTAGGGATTATTCTAGTCCAAAGGCCTAGGAACCCTGCGTTATAAAAAAAAAAAAAAAAAAGTCATTGAATTATTTGTGGGGTTAGTACTTACTATTTAGTAATACACTAATATTGAGAGAAGGTACCCTTTTGGAATAAAAGATAATTGGTCTCGGTTGGCACTTGTGGATTGTCTTTGATAGAAATCAAAGCAACTTTACTCGCGACTTGTAATTAAAAAAAATTATTATGATTTATGCCTCTAGTTGTAAATCTAGAGAATACCTGTGATCTTGAGAATTGTATGGGTTGAGATGAGACATATGACTCGTATGATACGAGCAGAGCCCACTCTATTCAGAAACTCTCACCAAAATGGTCAACTAGATAGTTGGACAAACAAATGGATGAAATTGAAACTTTAATTAGAGAGGAATCTTGACCCAAGTCACCATGGTCGTGTATGTGATATTGGGTACAATTGGTAAACATCTAGACAGTGTCTAAGACGTAGGAAGGAAGGATTTGTTAACAAAGTTTTAGCAGTATAAAGTCTAATGATCTACTTTCCTTTTTGTATTTAATTTTGGGGTCTGGTAATGTGACTCAAACTCAAAACCTCAAGGTTCGAACTTTACAAAGATCATGCAAAATGCATAGTGGATGCTGACCGAGAAGACCCAGTGATTGTAGAGCATGGTTCGAATGATTTTGAACAAGATCAATCAGTTAATCAACCAATTCCAGTAATTGATAACAGACCAATATTTTCTAGATCAGTTACAGTTTTTTTTTTTTTTTGCTATTGAAGGGTCCCCAACCCTTTTGGCTGGACTAATCTCTCCGGGTCTACAGAGAAGCTGGGTAAATACCCCGGTGGCCCCAAGGTGGTTGCAATAGTGAACTCAACCTTCAATTCCTGAAGAATGAAGAACCAGAGGTCGATACCAAGGCCTCTAACTCCGGAAGAGAGTAGAATAACCGTGGTCCTGACCACTCGGATAACTCATTGGGGTTCAAGATCAGTTACAATTAACCAATATTGATTTCATCATCGGGGAGCACGAATCACAGTAATTTATATTCATAGGTTATATGAATGTAAATTTTAGATCCAATGGTTAGATAGTTCGACAGCAATATCTGACCGTTCATTATCAATTAAAACACAATTCTACCTTTGGAAGGAAGATCCTATATTACTACCTATGTTCAATGCCTTAGAATGGGAGCAACGATGATCGTACGAACGAGTTATTGTTCAGTTGGTGTTTGATTTGGGTAGATAATTACAAATTTGTGGTCGAGCTTCTAACAACCCGGGGAACGATGAAGTTGCATGGAGTAGGGTTTGCACGGGAGCCAACAAAAGAGTATGAAAGATAAAATCTTGAAGGGATTTATCCAACAAGCCCCACTTGTATAATCCCTTTCCATGCAACACCTTCTATTAGGAGCTAAAGTGGTTTTTGGGTTACCTTTTATTGGAGAGTTAAAGACTCTCCTTTGTTTAGTTATATCAACATAGAGTGGTGGAAATTATGGGGTCAGTGCCTGATGCATGTATTTATGGGTTGGGTTTTAACTCAGAAGTGTGAGATTAGGGTGAGGAAAATAACTAGGTTTCACTTGCAATGAAATCCATTATATTTCTATATATTTGTTTTTGTGGGGGGCGGGGTGGGGGTAATTGCCCCACTCAATTTTGAGTGTCTCCTTTTACCAAAAAAAACTTTGACCGTCTCAATCACACTAAAATGCGAGGAGTGGAGCTCCATATTTTGGTACACATCTTTACAATTTGATATTTGAAAATGAAGTCCCTCTCTTCATTTGGCTATCTCCATATTTTAATAAAATAGGAATTGGTCCCCCGTGCGAGATTCCTATAATCTCACGATGCTACATTAGGTGCTTAGGTACCGATGCTCCACTTGAGCATGAGGGCGAGACGGTTATAGAGGTTCCGCCGGATGGTGGACATTATGAGTTGAGCGCCAACAACATAGTATGAGGACGCTGTGGTGTGCACCGGAGAGCCATTCACTATCCTCTAGGCTAATTTTTATCTTGTCTTTATGGATGTGTATTTTGGGTCATGGACCTACCATTGGCCGTAAACCTAACTTTAAACTATTTGTAATCATATTGAACATGATGCACTTCTCTTGCTTCCGCTCTATTATTATAGGTTGTGTTTATTTTATCATCTTCGCAGATTGTATGAGTTGATGTTTCCGCGATTTTATTATGGTGATCGATCATCATTCATTACATCACCGCGGACTTCGATGCACCTGGAATTGGGGCCACAAATGTAATTAGAGGAAGAAATTTAATTGACCTCGATTATGACGCCCTAGGGATCAAGTTAGGCTCCAGCCTAATCTCGAGGGCATAAAACTTATCCATTGTTCTTCCAATGGGACCATTAATTTGAATTATTTCAAAGTAATTGCCAAACTCTAGAAGTCATTCTTCTTTTCTTTGTGCCTAAAGAACATGGGCGATCAGATTCAAGATAACTTTCTACATCTACCTCCTGGTCTTGACCCAAGTTTTACAGGATCTTGCTCCTTTAGAGGGGAGTTAAGGTTGAACGATTGTGATGGTCCAACCATTTTTTCAAAAATAAGGTTTACAAAAAAAAATTATATAAATAAGTTTACTGAATAAAATTTAAATTTTAAACTAATAAATACCTTGAAGAGAGAGAGAGGGCTAATAGCCTATATAGAGAAGTTCTGAAAGAGTGAGAGAGAACTCCTTCAGTAGTCTTTGTCACCCACAAATTTCTGAGCCTTGGAATGGTTGAAAAGAGTTCTTGGTGCGTTTGAAAACTTAGGAAGAGTGAGGGAGCTTAGAGTGTGTGGATGAGTATTGAGAACTGAGAGGAGATCGGGTATTTAAAAACTTAAGGTTCGGCTTAGACTGGTCGAGTCGGGATTAGGGCGAGCCCAGCCTTAAACCACAAAATAATTCCATAAAAGGGCCAACCTGACCCAAACCCAGTCCTAACATCCACAAAACAATTATCCGAAGGGGAGTTATGTTGGCACTACAATTTTTACTCTTCCCACCGCAGTTATTATACTATTTTTTTTTTTTACAATAAGATCATTATGTGAAATGACTAAATGGACATCTCATAATCCATGTTTAAAAAAAAAAAAAAAAAACTTTCTCTTCATGCACATAACTCCTCTCTCCCTTCTCCACCAATCTTCACACTCCCATTCCTTATTCCTCCATTACACTCATCTCTTCCCACATTCCCTTCTTCCTTCACTCTCTTTACAGTATTGTACCACTCTCCCACACTTCACCTTCTTCCTTCTTCCTCTTGCTCCCATCAAACTCTTTTTTTTTTTTTATGTAGTTCAATCAAACCAAACATTGCAATGGAGAAGGAAATTAAAAAGGAAATCGTGTCTTTCATTCCTAATAGCAGCGAAAAGGTAAGTGTGGTTGATTATTTCAGTGTTTTCGCCAATTTTTTCAAATTCTGTATCATAGTTGTTCGCATTCTGTCCGGACTGGTATGACTGAACATATGTGAACTGTTCGGCCATACGATACCGCACAAATGACAAATGTTTGGAAATTTATATCCGAACATAAAAGATATGTTCGGAAATTTATAACCGAACATTGGACCTATGTTTGGTTATAATATGTTGAACATATTTTTTATGTTCGGATTCCGAACGTTACTGAGACAGTTTCTTTTTCCTCATTGCAGCCATCCACCAAAGAAAGCCAAGTTCAGTCAGCCTATGTAATGGACTTTACAAATGTGTTTACCACCGAATAAGTAAGACATATTATATTAAATTATGATTTGAATAAATATTGTGTGTTCCTAATGTCTGATTCAATGGTTATGTATTTAGATATTTCACAACCGAGATGCATTAGTGAACTGGGCTCGTGATGTAGGTAAAAGAAATGATTTCGTCATTGTCATAAAGGTATCAAATGCTGCAACGCCTGGAATAAAAGATAGAGTTGTCCTAGCATGTGAGAGAAGTGGCCATTTCAAGCAATGTAAGACCAATGATGAGGGGCCTACTAAGAAGAAGATCATCAAACAGGATCGAAAAAATGTGGATGCCCTTTTACATTAAAGGGCATAAAGCTGGACACTTTTGATGATTGGATGTTGGAAGTTGCATGTGGTGTACATAATCACTCTGCTGTAGAGTATCTAGAGGGTCATTCATTCATAGAGAGATTAACAGAAGAGGAAACAAAATTGATGATTGATATGTCTAAGAGCATGGTATGACCGAAAGATATTTTGGTTACATTAAAACAAAGAAGTGAGTTAAATGTAACTATAATGAAGACCATTTACAATGCACGTCATAGGCACAGAGTTGTTGAGCGGGGTGGGAGGACACAAATGCAACAACTAATGGAAAAGTTGACAGAGCATAAGTACATTGAGTGCCACAAGAACTGTAAGGACAGTGACGTTATCACTTATTTGGTTTGGGCGCATCCAACAAGCATACAGTTATTGCGGTCATTTCCTCATATCTTAATAATGGATTGCTCATACAAGACCAACCGGTATCGCATGCCCTTACTAGAGATTGTCGGAGTGACTTCAACAAATATGACTTTCTCTGTGTGCTTTGCTTACATGGATCGAAGCCAAACGCGAAGGCAACTATTCATGGGCTTTGGATGTTTTACGTTCTATCATTCGTGAGGACGCTCTTTCTGATATTATTGTGACGTCAGACAGAATTATCACTACTGAAAGTCATCAACACTGTATTCTCTAATGCAATGCATTTATTATGCAAATTATACATAAATAAAAATGTCCTAGCGAAATGTAAGAAGTTGTTCGAAACAAAGGAGAAGTGGGATAGATTCACATTGTATTGGAATATGTTGGTCCATTTCTCCACAGAAGAATAATATATTGATCATCTGCATAGGCTAAACTAAGAGTTCACAACATATCCTTCAGCACTTCAGTACGTCAAGGATAGTTGGTTAGATGAATATGAGGAGAGATTTGTCTCAGCGTGGGTTGATAAATGCATGCATTTTGGAAATAGTACATCAAACAGGTATGCCTTTATGCGTATTTATAATACGATGCATCATTAATTCTTATGTTCTTTATATAGGGCCGAGTCTTCACATTCACAGTTGAAGAGACAGCTTGGATTATCTCAGTGTACTTTTGAGACAAATTGGGCAAAAACTCACAACTTGCTTGAATTATAGAATACAAGTATTAAAGCCTTATTCGAGAAGAGTAAGACAATCGTGCAACACAGTTTCAAGCCCTCTTAATTTAAGAAGCTTCGTAGGAACATATCACGAAATGCATTGAAAAAGATATTGGCAGAAACTAATAGATCAAATCTGGGTGGAATTGATAGGATTGCATTTGGATGTATTATTCGTTCCACACCCGTGTTACCATGTGCACATGAGATCGCTACATATGTTTCAGAAGGACGGCCAATTCCCCTTCAATGTATACACCCGCATTGGGTCAAGCTTGACATGCATCTACCATTTCGAAGTGCTCTACTATGGAGTTGGACTGCAAGATGGAGTTAGAGTTACTTCAAAAGCGGCTCAATGAATATGATCAAACAATAAAACTACAACTCTTAAAAAAGATGAGGGAGTTATCAAAGCCAGAGAGTACCTTCTTGTTAGAACCAGAAGTAAAGACCCAAACTCGTGGGCGACCACGTAGTAGGATTGATACATCCACCAGAAGAGAACCTAGTGCGTTTGAGCTGGTACAATTTGCACAGGATAATCACTCACCTGCTCCCATTAGGATTAAGGCACCATTGGAACAAAAAAAAAAAAAAGAAAAAGAAAAAGAAAAGCCTAGAGTTGTGAGAAGAAGAGCTAGAAATGCCAGTTCATATAGTACACAGTTCTCAAAAGGATTAAGGCCTTTTGTACGCCTTATCAAAGATGTTGCAGCCAATGGTAATTGTGGTTTTGGAGCGACTGCTGCTTTGATTAGACATACTGAAGATGGATGGAGACAGGTTAGGAGAGAACTCTTGCTAGATCTACTGGCACATGTAGAACATTACAAGCAATTATACGGAGTGAAAAAAAAAAAGAGTTGAAGGACTCATTAAGACACTATCATACTATGAGGATCATCCTTCATATAAGCATTGGTTGACTACGCCTGACACAGGGCATCTTATCGCATCTCGTTACAACTTGGTCTTATTTTACTTCAACATGGCACAGTGTTTAACCTTTCTTCCTCTCAAGTCACCACCATTGCCTGCATCTACTCGATTAGAGATAGCGATAGGTTTGGTTAATTCTTGCCATTTCGTTCATGTATTAAATTTAAAAAATTATTATTTGTCTACAATTGTAATATGTTAACGTCTTAACCAGTTTATTTCTTTTTTGAAGGTATTTATGATCCCAAATCATCTTGTTCCACCTATTGCAGTAAGTGGAGCGAATTCCATCATCCTTGCGCCTGCCAATGGAAATTAGCATACGAAGATCAAATCAAGCGTTTTAAAGAGATTATAAGTCCAGATGTAGACACATGTGAGACCGTCTCATTGGATTGAGGAGATTGTAATTCTTTTCTTTTCTTTTTTTTTGTGCGTGGATTTTTCATTTAGCCACATGGTTGGCAGAGTTCATGTATTATCCTAACATAGGATCCCATGTATGGATAACAATTTGAATTAGAAATGCAATTTGAGTTATTTTCAAAATTTGGAAAACAACCAACATTCCAAGATTTGTTGGCAATGCTAACCCATACAACTCATAAAAACCATGTGACCAAAATATATGACAATGCCAACCCATACAAAACATAAAATATGCCAGATTGTTTTAAAGTCATGGAACACAATCATGAAATCAACTATTGCCCCTAACGGGGCTTGCGTGCGTAAGAATGAGCAGTCATGCTGGGGTTTCGGACCGTGCGCTCCACCTCTTCAATGGACATTCCACGCAAGACATGTGCAGCCTGCTCGACGTGAGTGTATATATCATAGGGGTCTTCAATCCATCCATCTGGACCCCTCTCCACGACTCTGTCAAGGATGCTCAGGGCACCTGCATTGCGCTGCAAGTAATATGTTTAATTCATTAGTTCACTGAAATATTAAATAAATGCTCAATATTGCTCAATTAACCATACCATCTTATAATCAATATTTGCACTAGGTTACGCATCCCGAGGACGTGTGATTTTTTGGTGGAATCCTTTGAAGAACAATTCTGGATATTTGAACTTCGGAACTTTTTGTCAATTCTGGTTCTACTTTTATATCCAGTACACAGTCCAAGTAGTTCTCCACCAAAATATTTCTATATATATATATATATGGCCAGCTCTCCTAAATTTAAGCTTAAGATAAGATAAGCTCAAGTGTGTGGTGGGGTCCATCTGGAGACCCACATGGGGTGGGGAAAGGGGGATTTCAAGGACTCCCTAGGAACCTCCTCTCTGTAAAAAAATCAGGCACAACCGTGATTTCTATCATATCTCTATATGGGCCCAAAAGTTTAATGGTCAATAGTCCATTCGGATCGATACGTAGTAGATCCAATTAGAAGTGGCAATCGGGTCGGGTTGTGCTAAACGGGTCGGACCCGTTTATTAAACGGGTTATACAAGTCTAACCCGCATCCGACCATCTTATTAAACGGGTTGGAAATCCCTAACCCACACCCACCTAGGGTTAACCCGACCCGACCCACTTAAACCCGCATAACCATTGCGGGTTATACAGGTCAGGTCAACCCACATAATCCACATCCATCTAGTAAATCAATCGACTCAACCATGGTTCCCTGCTTGACCAAAATTGACTTTTAAGCTCAAATCTGATCTAATCTCATTTCAATAATAATTTGATGCGCATTACCTTGCTTTCCATTAATAAAAAGCGTGGGGTTGAATTCTTTTTTAGCCTAAGCATTAAAACAGTCAAATTCGATTTTAACTTAAATAAGCAGGTTATGCGGGTCAAGCGGGTCAACCCTAATCGGACCTGCTTAATTATAGGTCATGAGTACTTGACCCGTGACTGACCCACCTATTAAACGGGTTGGGTTAAGCGGGTAATACACGGGTCGGGTTGGGTCATATTTTGCCACCTCTAGATCCAATAGTCCAGTAAATTCGAATCTGACCGAAAGTTTGTGGACATGTGTAATTTAGGGGGGTCATGTGTTAAGTCAATTTGGATGGATCAAAGGTGGGCCCCACAAGCATGAGCTTACAGAATTTTATCATAAGCTTGAGCTTAGGAGAGCCTTGCTCATCATTATATATATATATATATATTCTTCCATTTGGCCTATGTAAATCATATAGACAATAACCACATGAGTTCTATGGTCTACACGTTCAGTCACAAATCTTGGACACTACAACACATAGGTTCCACTATTGAATTGGATGGGAGTGATTTGGAGTTCAATAGGTCGGCTCACCATATACCCACTTCATATCTAAGATACATGAACTTAGAAGACAAACCTCATGATGGGGTTCTGCTAAGGATTTCTATACAATTATTTACCCGAACCCATATATAAATGAATTTAGGCAAATCTAAGAAAATAATTTATACCCTATAGACACTTATTTCCTCAAGTTGTTACTCAGTGTCTACTCAGTTGTTCTTCATTCTTAAAAGAAAGATCCATTAAAGGATAATAAACCTATGTCTATGCTAGGTGTAAGGGTCGGCATGAGAATCTAGGATTCTTCAAGACTCAATTAGGAGGCAGCCTCACAATAAATTCCATATTCCGTCGGTAAGGTATTGTGTTTTTTAATTGAGAATGTATATGTATAGTTTTAAGTATAATATTGACTAAAAGTTTTGTGTTTGTAGGCAAATATTATCTTGTTGATGCTGGATATTGGAATACATGTGGGTTTTGAGATCCCTTTTGTGGCGTTCGTTACCATCTTGAAAAATGGTCAACTACACGTGCACAGAGAACGCACACAGAGAACAGAACAAGAGTTATTCAACTTGAGACATTTGAAACTATGAAATGTAGCTGAGACAATATTCACGATATTAAAGCAGTGTTTTTGCTTTGTTCCAGATTGCTCCACATTACCGTATAAAGACACAAGCGAAGCTAGTCGTGGCATGCTGTATTCTACACAATTTTATTCGACAATGTAACTTGGATGATGAGATGTTTGTGGAGGTAATGAATGAGAGTATACAAGATGAGAATATGGGTGACAACTAATGTGACGCCCCGGAGTCCCACATCGACTATAGAGAGGAAAGTGATTGGGATTATATGTAGATCTCACACCCGTTACCTTGCTTGAGGCCTTTTGATGGGTTGAGGCCCATCAGAAATAAAACTGTGAGGCCTGTGGGCCAAAGCCGACAATATCATGCATGTGTGTAGGGTGGGGCATTACAAATGGTATCAAAGTCGACTCTCGACTAGTTCGAGTGTGGGTCCCCTACCATGGCCTGGTGCAAGTGGGCGGGTTTCCAAGTGGGCGGGCCAAGAGGGCTGGCAGGCTACTGCACAGGGACGCGCAGCCTTAAGGGGGGTGGAATGTAATGCCTCGGAGTCCCACATCGACTATAGAGAGGAAAGTGATTGGGATTATATGTAGATCTCACACCCTTACCTTGCATGAGGCCTTTTGATGGGTTGAGGCCCATCAGAAATAAAACTGTGAGGCCTGTGGGCCAAAGCCGACAATATCATGCATGTGTGTAGGGTGGGGCATTACAAATGGTATCAGAGCCGACTCTCGACTAGTTCGAGTGTGGGTCCCCTACGTGGCCTGGTGCAAGTGGGTGGGTTTCTAAGTGGGCGGGCCAAGAAGGCTGGCAGGCTACTGCACAGGGACGTGCAGCCTTAAGGGGGGTGGAATGTAACGCCTCGGAGTCCCACATCGACTATAGAGAGGAAAGTGATTGGGATTATATGTAGATCTCACACCCTTACCTTGCATGAGGCCTTTTGATAGGGTGAGGCCCATCAGAAACAAAACTGTGAGGCCCGTGGGCCAAAGCGAACAATATCATGCATGTGTGTGGGGTGGGGCGTTACACTAAATGACAATTAACCCGGGGATGGTGTTTTAGGACCCAACAATGAAGAGAGAAATTATATGACACGGTTGTAAGAAAGCTTAGTAGAAGAGATGTGGACTGCAAGGGGTGGATCTTAATGTGTTTTTTCTTAATAAGACTTTAAACAATTATCTTGTGAAATTATCAATTTTTTTAACATTCATACTTAGTTACTATATTTTATATTTAATATTGACTTATATTGAAATGTGTCTGAACATGAGATTCATAGATATTCATACTTAGTTATTATGACTGTGGTTTAATATTACTTGCATGGCTTATTGATTTTGAGTTATTGGAGTATGAATTGAGTTTCATAGTTTGAAGAGTGATGGGTGTTGTTTATGAAGTTATTTGTATATATTAGGTACTTATACAAGTTGAAGAAAATTGAGAATGTCTTCTCGTTAAAGGGAGATTGTCATAATATTTTTTCAAAATAAGACTGATTTAGTTATTTTAAAATTTGATTTACAATGCAGCCTTTGAAATTCAGTTATTGGAATGCTGATTTACTTAATTTTGAGCTTGGTCAATTAAACCATTTTAATGAATGGGAAAGACATCGCTCCCATTTCTTTTATCAAGATGAAAAAGGTGGGCCCACTACTTTAAACAATTTAGCTATTTTAAATTGAGTCACTATGTGGCCTTTTGAATCTCATCCATGGACTATAGCTTGACTAGTGGAAAATAGGTGGGTCACATTAGTTCAATTATATTCAAAATTGTGATAAGGAGTCTTAGTTTGTTAAATATCATGATATGGCCCCCACTTGTTAGCTAAAACAGCTTGGGCATGGCTAATCATTGGAGGCCTCATACTAGGTGGGATGCTTATTTTTTGCGGGTTTTACTATTCATCACCAAACATGGATTGAGGAAATCCTCACTCATTTCATTATTCTAACCAAACGTGGAACATGAGAGATCCTTTGCTATAAAATCCTTGGTGAGGATTTGTCATATTCTAGGGATAATGAGGAATTCGTAGACCTGCGGATTCTTCACCTGTTACCAAACGTGCCCTTATTAGTTACTTTACAAACAAGTGAGAAAAATACGACCATAGGTTTAGCTTTGAAGGAAAACAAAGACACTTAGACTACTTCTCTTTTCCGAGAGTTAATCAGTAGCTTCAGAAACCTTTAAAAAATACTCAATTGTTAATCAGCATGAATAAGTCTATTTTGGAGAAAAACATCAGTATCCTAAGTTGGAACCATAGGGAGGGTAATCTTTTGGGCATAATGGTGACTTTCGTGGGTACTTAAACTATGAGAGCTACTAATGCCACATACCAAGCTTCTCCTTCTACATTCCTTTTTTCATTACCAACATATCCCTATGTGAAATTACATAAAAGGACATCCATTAAAACTCTCTCCCTCCCCAACTTCTTTCTACACTCACCCACCCCCACTCCAACCCGGCCCCTAGCCTAGCCACCACCATTCCCTTCGACAACACTACCAGAGGGGGAGAAGGACAGGGAGAGAGAGAGAGGGTGGTGGTCAACCTGGCAGGGGCAGAGGGCAGCGGCAAGGAGAGAGGGAGGGAAAGGGAAAAAGGGAGAGGGAGAGAGACAGGGAGAAGGAAAATGAGAGAGGGGGCTGGGTGGAGGGCGGTGGTAGGGAGAGGGAGAGAAAGAAAGAGGGGAGGAGAGGGAAAGAGGGAGAGGGAAAGATGGAGATGGAGATGGAGAGATGGAGAGAGGGAGAGAGGCGGAGGGCGGCTGTAGGGAGAGGGAGAGGGAGAGAGACAAGTCAAAGGAGAGGGAGATGGAGAGATAGGGAGAAGGAGAGAGGGTGGAGGACGGCGGCAGAGAGGGGGGAATAAGGGATGTGGAAAGAGGAAATGAGGGTAGAGGGGGTTTGGAAATTTTGTAACAATGGAGTGTGTAGAGAGAAACTTTGGAAAGAAAATGGATGTGGAAAGAGAAGGGATGTGGGAGGAGAAGGTTGGTATGTGGCATTAGCTGCTCTCTAAATTATTCACTTCTTGAGAACAAATTTTCATTTTCTTTTCCATCAAAAGTTCAAAATTGTCCAACTTGTGTGATCCGGGCGTGGACCATGACCAGTAGGCACTGGTTATTGAATCGTATGGACCTACCAAATGAAGTTACTGGTAACCTGACATAGTGATATTAATCGCAAGAAAGCCTTAAAATCATCTCCATGGTCATCATCTAGGCCTTATCATACTGTAGGCGTTGCTTTCATAAGTTCTACAAAACCACGAATCTTACCAACAACAAAAATAACAAAATGAGAGAGAAAAGAGACAAATGGACACCAACAGAATAGGAAAGAAGGGACTAATCAAAGAGAGAGATAAATAACGCAGGTGGAAGGTTGAAGACAAACTCCCCTTGTGCAATATCGAGATGGAATTGATCAAGAAGATGATGGGTCTCATAGTAGATCGATGAAGGAAGATGGAGACTCTGTATTTTTGCCCATACAAGTGACCGGAATCGAAGAAGTTCTAACAAGGGTAAAAATTAGGGTTTTATCTTTTATCTTTTAATAGGGGCAAAACAGGAACAAGAAATGGGGCCCCACTGTACAATACCCACATTTGGGATAAATTTTCAGGAAACATCATTTTGAGGAATACCAGGTATTTTATAACCTGTACGGTCAAATCCCCCTTTTTTTTTACAGGATGTTCATTTTGTTGCTTTACATTGAGTAGCAACCAGTGGCAAAGGGAGGGAGTCGAGGAGGGGCAATTGTTCCTCCTCAAATCTCTCCTTTTCTGACCACAATGTATCAAATCAAATAACAATTGATAACATTATTTCAACGGTAAGACCCTTATTTGATATAGATTCTCTATTCCTAATTACTGCAGTACGGGAAACACCGAAAATAGTGGAAAGGAATGAAAATCTTACTACTGATCTATTTGTTATACGTGAATGGGAGAAAATTTTGGATCAAACCCCTTCTTCGGTGAAGAAAAAAGAGGGAGGGGGGTCAAATTTGTAGTAATTATCAAAGATTACTACTTCTTAGGTTATGTATATTTCCACTTTTTCCCCTCATTGTTTTTTTAATTCATAAGAGTGGGAAGATTTATCAAAGATTAAGGGCATTTTTGTCATTTTCTCCTCTCCAGAAGATATATCAACATATCTATCCCTTAATTCTCTCCATGAATTTTATGGATTTGTCCCTCATCAAACATGAATCAAGAGAAAGGAACTCCAAAGTGGAGCCCCATCTAATGAAAACTCTATTAAAACTGAATTGTTCTAAATGAACATTCTCTCGTCGGGCTTTCCAGGTTTTTAGGAGCTAGTCTCACCTTAAGATTAAGCATATAACTATTAACATAATTAATGTGGCTCAGTTTTATTATGGAACAACTCTAGTGGAGTAAGTCTGGGGGATATCCTATAGATGGGATCCTCTTGGGCTCTCGGATAGAATTTTGTGACGGTCTTGAGTGAGGTCCAGCTAAGAAAAATAGGAATAAGATGTGAATTCCTAATTATTTAGGGTTATTAGGCCATTAAGAAAAACGAAAACATTCCGAACTTAAAAAAAACTAAAATCTCATAAAAAACCATTTTCTATATAAAAAAATTAACTTTAAAAAAACTTAGGCCCAACACTACTAGATATATCTATACAAAATATTTTATTTAAGTACTTTAAAAGTTATCACTCACAAGGGGCTATTTGAGTGAAATCTGATGATGAATACTCATTGATTGAGACTTTTCATGGTTGGGCCCACTAAGTGATCTTTAGAAATTTTGGCGTGATCTTATGTAGCTTTGAATTTTTTTTTCCTTGTGTCTAAAGTGCAAATGACCTTAAAATCATTAGAAGGCCATAAAAGAAATGCCATTTTTGAGAGATTTCACTCCAATATTATTCAAGGCCACAGTAAGATTTTTTAATCTTTGTCATTATTGGTCATTGCTTGCCCCCTTTTAAAGAAAATCCTAGCTCCGCCACTGGTAGCAACTCTATTTTAAGCAAATGTGTTGATAATTCATTTTTCTACTCTTTCGAGGAAAGAATAGGCAGATTAGTATATTGTTTAGTCTTGCATCCGTCTAGCACACATTCCATATACTCTTGTATTATATGCACTCTTGTGTGTGATGGGGCCACTATTATGTCCTAATTTCATATTAAGCTTCTTAATCCAAAGTTAGAGGCGTAACATTCCCATAGGATAAAATTCCCAGTTAAAGAGCATAAACACAACTATTTACTTACAACATTAAAGTTCATAACAGGAAACAAATGTATTTTAATATACAACCCAGACAGAAAGACCAACAAAGGCCAGTACATCTAACCGAAAATAAAACCATCCCATGTGATAACGCCAGCTCACGGAACTTGATATCTATATGACATCTGCAGATCAGAACAGAAATCCTATGGTTTCCGGTCAAACACCTGAAATGCCAAAGGATGAATAGGATAAACTGGCAAGAAGCTGGTGTGCTAAACAATGATGTATTTGTCTTAAAATCTGAGTAAAACAAATTAAATACAAAATAATAGCTGATGCTGACAAAATGCCAGGAAAACTGATAAAAACATGATAAAACAGAATTCAAAATCTGATAATAACAGAAATATTAGAATATCGATAAATAGGATAAATATCTAATAAACACGTGTTTGAGATCCAAATATCAAAATACCAAATACAGGGTTAAACAGAATATATATCTGACAACTAAATACTGATCAAGCCATTAATACCAATATAACCAAAATACTGAGCAAAACACTAAAACTAATACCGATACTGATAATTGCTAAATACTAATTTAAAACAGGAATGCAATACCACCTTAGCCAATAATCTGAGTACAATGTATATAAACAGTGGGCACCATGGATATCAGGAAGTACCACAGACTTTAGGAAAACAATTCACAGAGGTACCTGGAGTAGAATTACTCCACAGAAAACAGGACTAAACTACAGTTAGTATCGGAACAATACAGTCCAACTTTACTACGTCTAGTTTTAGAAGGACCGGGCTAAGCGATGCCATTCAATGTGTACTCATGTACATATATCAATGTCTAACAAAATACAAACTTGTCTTGTAAAACAAAACCATATGCTTGCAAAATATGAGAAAACATACTTATAATCTGATAATTAGAACATCAATCCATATCCCTAGTCGGTACCCTAGGCTTGAGATTCCTGGTTAGTGGTCCTGGTCGGATAAGATTGAATACACCTATTAACATATCAAAAAAGTCCATCAGTCAGTCTAAAAATACAAGATATCATCATTAGACACTAATGTGTACCATAGCTTGGCATTTCGATGGTTAATTCAGTAAACCGAACCTCTTTGGCATCACATTGATGTTTAATGGTGGTATTTCCGAATAAATGTCAATCTAATAGAATTATAGGTCAATGTCAGTCATAGACATCACCTACGATGGTCTCCTAAAGTTTCAAGGTCATTGGATTATATCATTGGGTACATCTCTAGGCTATAGAATCTAAGTTTAGAAACTAATTGGGAAAATATATGTGTGTCCGGTCAACATCATAATCAACCTAAAGTGTATCCGGTCGACATCATTTATGTCCGGTCGACCTGGTTCAAAAGAAGTTCGATACAGAAGAGTCACAGTTATAAAAGATGCAACTGACAGGAAATCATGTGTGGCCGGTTGACATCGTAGTCCACCCGCAGTATAGCCGGTTGACCAGGATCTCATCGGGTCGACCTGGTATAAAGGAAAATCAATACAGGAGGGTTACAGTTGCAGAAGTGCAACTATTTGCAAAATTGGTCGGTCGACCGAGTACACTGGGATTCCTAGAATCCCAATTTCGGGATTTATTGTTTCAGGTCTATTTCAGTGCTTTATTCTTCCAATCACTAAGATATATGTTCTAACATTCAAAACCACTTCTAACTCATCATTTAATCCAATTATAACACATAATTTCTAACTTAAACATCAAAATCATCATTTAAGCTAAAACATGGAAATCAATGGAAAATCACTTAAATTCATCATATATAATTCTTGAAATCAAATTGCAATAACATGTTTAGCAGATCAGACACTTGCCTCTGAACTGAGCTGTAACTGATTTCTCTGAGAAACCCTCAAAAACCACTTGACAGAGCTTCTCCTCAAACTTGAACCAAGAACAAACAAGAAGAAAAAGAGAAGATGATGGTGGTGGTGGCTGGAGGATGAGAGGAGACAAAGAGCGGGAGAGGGAGAGGGAGCTGGCTGGTTCAGCTGAGAAAGAGAGAGCCAGAGAGAGAGAGAGAGAGAGAGCCAAAGAGAGATAGACGAAAGAGATAGGAATGAAGAAGCAGCTGGAGCTTCTTTAAAGATAAACTCATAGGATTTTTGCAAAAAGCCCCCGATGATTTATTCAAAATACTTGCAAGTCCTCCCTAAAAATAGAATTTACAAATTGGTATTGTTGAATAAAAAAACTCTAATCAAAGGACTAATCAAAGTTAATTACGATAAACAAAATAATTAGGAAAAATGACCCTAATTAAAAAATCAGGATCTCACAGCCACCATAACACTACTAATTTCTTTTCTCTCTTTTGAAGAGCTTACAGAGGAAGGTGGTCGAAGAGAAAATAATTGGATCTATATATAATATTTATTTATTGCTGCATTAGGATTGTTGAAACATGGTCATTCACATCATTCCAATGATATCTTTCTCATATTTTCTAAAGTCGCATGATCATGACCGTCCAGACGGCCCTTTAATTAATCTTGATTATTCAAATCTCACCATTTACATTGCCCACTCACCGGACAGGATTTTACTTCAACAATGATCTCCAATGCCAACTCACTTGACAGGATTTTACTTTAATAATTATGATTTAGTTGTTGGTGGGAATCACCCAATATTTGAAATGAGATTTGAATTAAAATAGGTTATTGGTGTTTTTTGTTTGCATTAAAATACATAAAAATTGAATACATTTACTTTATACTATTGGTGATTAAAATCGAAGATCAAAGGTGAAATTTCTAAAATGAGCATCAAATAACTTTTGTTTTTAGGGAAATAGAATAAAAACGAGATGAGAAATGAAACAAAGGTTATTTAATGGCATTTTTAAACTTCACATTTGGTTTTTGTTTTTAACCAACTATAGTACGAGTTATATGCATTCAATTCTGATAATGCAAACAAATAGCCCATTGATATCTATGAAAACATAAGGTGGCGGCATGTGATGTAAATTAATGGTAGGATCAACTGAATATTTATTATCTTTAGATGTTTAAAAATATAAAAGAAACATTATTTTTTTATCGGTAAAATAAGATTAATTTTTTAATGTTTAAAGAGTCTAGTAGGTGCTTCATTTTTGCCATTATATTAGAGTCTATGATTTAAAATAAGATTATTGATCCCAAGTCTTCGATATAAATAGAGAGTTTCTAAGTTGGAGGAGTGGAATCATAGTAAGGCCCGGTTATTGAAGATCTTAGCTAATCAAAATGAATGCCCTTATCGTGTATGGTATGTCTCCAAATTTTATTCCAAATGGATGTGGTCCCGCCATAAGATTGATCATATGCTAAATTTATTAATCAAGTTATTCATTCTACGGTCAATCTTATGATGGGACCCATTCTTTTTGGAGTAAAATTTGGGAATATCCTATGCAAGGCGAAGATGTTCGTTTTTGAAGAACTAGGATTTTCAATAAATGGGCCTTAGTAGCTCATTCAACTCATTAATTCTCCAAGTCAGAGATAAGGGATCTGAACTCCTGTAAGAAAGAATAAGGGAGCATGGTGCTTGCTTCTAAATTAGAAGAAATTTAGATCATAATTAAAATTTCAGATCTATGTTTATAGGTATAAAAGCTTTTGGATCGAAATTCAGATCCTAGAATGGTCATCCGCAAAGATCCAAACTTGAAATTAACTATAGTAGTGTATTTTGAGGCCTCATTGACCTTGGCACATTGATACTAGTGACAAAGCCTATGCATTTCATAGGCCCAGGCCCGAGGAATAAAATAAAATATTTTAAAAAATAAAAATAAATATTAATTAATGTTAATAATGAATGAACCAATTAATATTTAAAAAAATGAAAAGTGAAATTAGAGCTTAAAAAAGAAAAATTTGTATATAAACAGCAAGGAAAGAATAAAAGTATTTAAAAACTAACCAAAAGATAGAAGAGATGCAAAGATTAAAAAAACAAGCTATAAATTAAACTAAAAAATTATAAACAAAATTCATTTTCAAAGAACTTAAATAATTAAAAGGATTTTTATATATACCCCCCTAAGGTTTGTAGGATTTGCAAATAGGCCCCTGAAGTTTTAGTATTTGCAAATAGGCCCCTGCATTTTCATTTTAATACCTTATGTGACCCCAGAATCAATTGTCATCCAACTACCATAGGTTTGTAGAGCGAAATGACACTTTTGTTCATCTCTTTTATCTTTATATGCTTAATTTCAAAAGTTTGTACTCAATTTTTTTTATTATAAAGCATGTAATATTAACAATTGCACTTAATGGGAGAGAATAACCCTATATAAAATTTTTTTTTAATCAATACATGGCTCATTTCATTAAATCCAAATTGATCATGATGACAATCAATACTTGTACTTAAAACCGGTTATGATTTATCTAATCCATACATGACCCACCGCTGGATTGATGAAACTTTCAAAATACATGATTATGCTTCATGTGTAGGGGGTAAGAAATATTGGGGGTGTACGTACAAGAAATATTGGGGGATGGGCAAATGAAAAAAAAATATTATTTTTTAGAATTTGCGAAGGGGTGGGGTGGCGGTGTTTGGCTCTATATAAAAGAAATATCGGGGAAGGGGCAAATGTCAAAAAATATATATATAGAAACTTCTCGATGGGGCTTCAGTCCTCAAGCCCTTGTACTTGGGTCCACCCCTGGTCATGTGCATGTGAAAGTTATTGAAAGAAACCATTAGGACTTAAGATAAAATAATAATAACTTTATAAATAATAATATACTCATTTTTGTTTAGTAGATGTAAGGGCAAAGCTGTCATTTATATAAAAATTTTATACAAATCTCATGGTGGTTGTCCATTCTTGTTAGGAATATTGATTTTGGGGACATGAAAGGCATTAAAAAGAAAAGACAGGGGCCTATGTACAAATACAAAAATCTCAGAAGCTTATTTACAAATCCTACAAACCTTAGGGGGTATATTAAAAAAGCTCATAATTAAATCATAGAAAATTATTAAGAAAAGAACAAAAACAAAGCCAAAAGGCTCCTGGTTTGGAATGTAGGGTTTTTCTAATCTAAATCTTATAGATGGGTAAGGTATGTTAAACCTAAATCCTAAACTCTAAATTCTAAATCCAAGATTTAGAAATATAACCTCGGAGAATACGATTAATTTTGAACGGTTGAGATTAAATATAGCGGGCCCTATAATGGATATCCCCAACATTGCTTATAGGGTTGTAAACGGGTCGGTCTCAGTCCGGGTCCATAGTGGACTCGGAACCGAAACTGTTAAGGAGAAGGTGGATCTGGATCCGGACCTAATTTCTTGGCTCCGAAACTGGAATCAGAACCATATATGGGACGGTCCGGATCTGGTTCAGGGCCTAGATAGAGAATGATATTTAAAAAAAATTTAATTTTTAGATGATATTTTTGAAAATTGAGGTAATATGTGAGGTCTCGGCTCCACGGATTTAAACAAGGTGGAATTAGACTGGACCCATTTACTTAAATCGGGTATCAGACCCAAACCTTCCCTAAATTGCTCACCTCAATTTGTAGAATGCCAAACGAGAGTGATATCAAACGCTGAAACGCAAGGCAACTCTGTAGAAGGCGGCAATGAACTTCCGAGGCAGAAAGGTGCTGCTATCACCTTCTGTTCTCTACTGTAAGTTTCCTCTTGACCATTTTGCCTTCCCTTCTTCATTTATTTCCTCTTCTTCTTCTGACGATGATGATCGAAGAGAACATCCCCATTTGTTGAGAAGTACCTTATTTCTAGGATTACTGTTTGGTATGTTAGAATAAATCTCTTAATATTAGGGTTGTTATTTCTTAGTTGACAATTTCTTTGTTTCATGTACCACGTACCATTAGTTGAGCTATAGTGGGTTGTTTTTACTCTTTCAGTTAGAGTTTTGGAAGGCTATAAAATGCCAGACACAGTTGCTTTCAACAATGTAGTCATTCATTCAATTTGTCTTGAGTTTTTTATCATCTATTCATAATCACGGTTTGTTTGATTTGGACGAAAAATCACAACTTTCACACTTTTCTAGTTCGAGATCCTTCCTGGGTCTTTCTCAAAATTTAAGAAAAATGTGAATCTCATCTTCAATTTGGTGTTATTTGTGCACTGACAGTCAATGAGGCATTCTGATTTTGTTTGCTTGTTTTATGATTTGATCTCACAAGACCAAAACCACTGAAATTGTTAACAAGAGCGCTAGTAAAATCACTCCCCTTTCCCCCGGGAGATGTTTTATTTTTATGCAGTAATTCATGCCCTCAGTGAGAATAAATTACCCATTGAAAAAGCAAACGAATTCTTTGTAATCAGCGAAGAACTTAGAAAAGATTTTGATTGCTGATATTGAATTGTTTTATTTTTACTTGAGAAGAAGTTTTATTATTTTATTGTTTTTACTCTTCTTCGTTATCTGGTTACTGGTGAATGAGGAGTTTCTAATAATTTGGGGATATATACTTCTTCGTTGTCTTGCTACGTTTTATTTAATTCCTCGGAATTCACAGTAAAGTGGGTTTAACAAACGACTGTTAGGGCCTGTTTGTATGCATTAAAATACAATACATAGGAATTCGAGACACGGGTTTTTTTTTTTAAAAGCGGTTAAAAATGAAGATCAAAGGTGAATTTCCAAATGCGAGTATCAAATGACCTCTCCTTTCATGAATATAGAACGAAAGGAAGATAGAAAATAGATACCTAGCCCTTGGTCTTCATCTTTTACGACTTAAAAGGAATTACCAAGTATTTTAATGCAAACGAACAGGCCCCTTAAGGAGGTGAGGAGTGAATGATATAAAGTGAAGATGTAGAAGGGGTCCCAACTTTCCTTGGATTTTATTTTTGGTGATCGTGTCATATGACATGGGAGACTATTTGATGGTCCTCCAGGAATTTGCACCTATGCTTCTTCAGTTTAGCCCTTTTAATGGGAAGTCATTGCTACAGACCAAAAAAATGGGCATTAAATGTTTAATAAATGTCCTTGAAAATTTTCAAAATTAATTTTTCTTACACCACGGTGGTGGAATTCATAAATCATAACCCCCATTTTGATCTTTTCTTCCTCCTTTCCTCCCTAAAATGTTGTATGTTTATTCATTTCACTAAATGGTGCTCTCTGGTTATCTTCTTATTTCCATTTGGTGAAAGATTAAAAGTTCTTATTTTGTTTCCTTATCCTGTTTCAGATCGCAGTTGTTTACTAGATGATAAACTTTCAAACAGGCATATGGCTTGCTTTCTGCTGCCAAAGTGGAGCTCAGATACTCATGAGCGATTTGGACATAACTGGAGAGGAATTGAAAGAGATTACTGTGAATTTATGGTCAATAAACATTGAATTAGATAGATAGCTTCTTTTCTACAGCCAAAGTTCACATCATATAGTCATGAACGATTTCAACACAACTTGAGAAGAACATAAAGAGATTGCTGTGAATTTCAGAACATTATTTTAACTGGCTATGCTCCTAGCCGGAATTTTCATGTAGAAAGGAATCCACTCGCTTCTACCCAATATGATGGAGGTTGCATCAATTCAAGATCATGTACCGAAACTCAAGCAATGCAAGGTTCTGATAACTTAAAACGAGGCAGTGATACTTCAACTACTGAATATGCTGTCATGATCCAGAACCTTCTCAAGGTTCACCATGACCCCATTGAGCTGAAATCGGCCCTTGATCAGTGTAGGCTTCTGCTTATTGAAGATTTAGTTCTCGAGGTGCTTCAAAGACATCAATCTGATTAGAGTCGAGCATTATTTTTCTTTAACTGGGCCTTTGGTCAACAAGATTTTTCACATGGATCCAGAGATTATAATGAGATGCTTGATATTATTGGGAGGATGAAACGTTTTGAACTGATGAAAAAGCTTGTGGATGAAATCCCACAAGAGAAACGCACATCCCTTGTCACAGACAGAACATATGCAATTTTGTTGAACAGGTATGCATCTGGTCATAAGGTAGAAGAGGCAATAAAGATGTTTTACAGGAGGGTTGAATTTGGACTCAAACTTGACAATACCGCTTTCCAAAACACTTCTGATGTCCCTCTTTTGATACAAACACGTCGAAGCAGCAGAGTCTTTCTTTCTCTTGAAACATGATGAGTTCCCACCTGATATAAAAAGCAGAAACATTTTACTCAATGGCTGGTGTGTATTGGGAAACTTACATGAAGTTAAAAGATTCTGGAATGATATAATTACTTCCAGATGCAAGCCAGATCTATATACTTATGGAACTTTCATCAATTCACTTACAAAGGCAGGAAAGCTGAGCAGGGCAGTAGATCTATTCAGTGCCATGTGGAAGAAAGGTTGCGCACCAGATGTTGCAATCTGCAACTGCATTATTGATGCCTTATGCTTTAAGAAGAGAATACCAATGCTCTTACCGTCTTCAGTGAAATGAATGAGCGTGGTTGCCTCCCAGATGTTACAACATACAACTCTCTTATAAAACACCTTTGCAATATTAGGAGGATGGAGAAAACTTACGAGCTGTTGGATGAAATGGAACAGAAGGGGTGCATTCCGAATACTAGAACCTATGGGTACTTTTTTCAAATCAATGAAGAAACCTGAGGACCATTAATGCTGGAAAGAATGGAGAGGAATGGATATAGAATGATGGTTGATACCTATAATTTAATTTTGAAACTGTTTATCGGGTGGAATGATCAGGAGAGAGTTCAATCCATATGGGGTGGGATGGAGAAAAATGGCATGGGTCCTGATCAACGATCTTATACCATTATGATTCATGGGCTTTACAGCAAGGGAAATATGGATGAGACTCTACAATATTCAATAAGATGACATCAAAAGGAATGACACCAGAGCCAAGGACTAGATTATTGATAAAAAGCAATTGAGCTTAAGAGAACAGAGAATGCAAATGCATCGAGTTCTAATGTTGAAGAGAAGAGGAAGAAGAAGAAGATAGCAAGATAATCCCTTTTGAAGTCGTCGCTGAACTATGTACCTCGAGGAGTAAGACAATCCCTTTTGAAGTCCAAATCATTGAACTTGCTTCTGCCACACTGGTCAGAGGCATTGCTTGGTAATGAAGAAGGCTGGATTTCCTCAGGTTGTCATCAATTATGATGACCGTTTTTTTGGACTCTTCTGTAACCTCGTTACGACACTACAGGTCACTGGTTGCTTTAATCTATTATGATCTTTTAGGGTGAAATCATATTTATCTTGCTTGAGAAAGATTGAGGGATCACTTCTGTGCACCGCCTCGATGGTGAGAAGTTCCATACTAGGGTACTTGAAATTGTGAATTATCGATATCACATACAGGGGCTGTGGTTATTGAGAAGATAGCAACAATTGCAAGATGTACCTTCTTATTGCTTCATGTTTCAAATGATCCTTTCCTTTGCAAGTTGCAAGTGCTTTTTTTCTTTTTGCTGATGGGTAGATTTTACTATGGAAAATAAATGACCATTTACCTCATTTTAAAGTCATATGTCGAACTTTTCTATATAGCATTTTGGTTATTGTTTGAATTTTGGAATCGTCACTTGGACTCTGGAATGATCATTTATGCCCAAAACAAAAACAAAAAAAAAGCCTAACAATTTGCACAAATTCGGATTTTCTTATCTTAAAAAAAAGGCCTCAAGCTACAAGCGGCATATCAGCTTTGATTCTTCTACTTTTAAGTGTTTTTCTGTCTTTTTTATTTTATTTTATTAGAATGGCTAGAGTAAGAAAACTTTAGGTACCTTGGATCTATGGTACAACGGGATGGAGGGATTGATACTGATGTAAGTCACAGGATTCAGGCCGGGTGGACCAAATGGAGGAGTGCTTTGGGGGTCTTGTGTGATCGGAAAGTCCCCCTCAAGGTTAAAGGAAAGTATTATAAGGTGGCGGTATGACCAGCGTTATTATATGGATCAGAGTGTTGGGCAGTAAAGCATAACCATGTCAAGAAGATGGAAGTTGCGAAGATGAGAATGCTAAGATGGATGTGCGGGATCACAAGGAGAGATAGGATTAGGAATGAGGAGATTAGGGCAAAGTAGGAATAGCACCAATTGGAGATAAAATGAGAGAAAATCGACTGAGATGGTTCGGCCATGTTAGAAGGCGTCCAACGGAGGCACCTGTTAAAATGTGTGAAAGCATGGAGATTGCCAGGAGTAGGAGAGGGAGAGGGAGACCCAAGAGAAGTTGGAAATAAAATATTAAACATGACCTTGCCTACATGGATCTAATGGAGGACATGGCCCTAAACAGATTTGATTGGCGTCGTCAAATCCATATAGCCGACCCCACCTAGTGGGAAAAGGCTTGGTTTGGTTTGGTTTGGTTTAGAAAGGCACAACTCTTTCAAAAGTTTTTTCCTTACAAAAGAATGAAGAAAAGAGAGGGTTTTTGGCTTTAATGTCATCTGATAAATATCTGGGCATAACGGTCGATATGTTCAGCGATCAATATTGATTTTGATACTCTTGAAGACGGACCCGTGATTTTGACGGATGTCGAAGGATTTGGTGCCTCAAAAATATGAATTTCAGAAAATCTCAGGAGTTGGAAACTTCGAAACGTGAAAAACGACGGAAAACGGACCTTCCCGGGGCGAACCCGGCGATCCGGAGCTCCATGGTCGCGGGCTGCGACCCGGGGGGGGGGATTTTCCCCCTTTTGGTCCCGTTTCGCAGCCGTTTCGAGGTCTTTTTCATTCTTTTTTTCTCTTGTATTTTTCTTGACATTTTTGCAACATTTATTGGCCTGATTTTCCTGTAGAAAACTTGATGAGAATCCTTGCATTTTGGGGTGCAAAGTTTTCAATTTTCTGGGAAAGTCGAAGACTTTGTCGAGTAGAGCTGCCGATTTTCCGTCAGAAGCTGAAACTAGGTCAAACGATGTTGGGATGACCTTAAATTTAAGGTGAAGCCTCCTGAGTAATAAATAAGACCAACCATAGGCTTTTATTTGAGTTTTGAAGCCGTATCAGTCCCGTCGCCAGTAGACTTGATTTTGTCGCGAGGAAGATGTCGCGGCTTGAGGTGCAGTCAACCGATGTCCGCTTGACTTGAAATTTGACAGGGAACCTATTGGAGTCATTTTGAGATGATCCATAGGCTCTGTATTGGAAACCATGATCCCAGGTTGCTTCGCCGCCGAGAGGCCTATTTTGGCTTCCGAGAGTCTAAGTCTGATCAAATATTGTTGAAATGACCTGAAACTTGACGTGTAGCCCTTTGTAAGCATCTTGAAGCCAGCCATGTGCTCTGTCTGATGAGTGATGGCCTCAGTGGTTCTCGTAGTCGAGAGGCTTGATTTAGCTGTTCGAGGGTTGATGTAGGGTCAAACGTTGTTGGTTTGACTTGGAACTTGACGTGGAGCATTTTGGACGTATTTTGAGACCATTAGCTCTGATCGAAGATTTAGTGTCTTTGATACTGTCGCTGCCGAGAGCTCCTGTTTAGCTATTGGAGAAGCGAAGTTAGGCCAAATGATTTTAAAATGGCCCGAAAACTTCTTGTGTACTCCTCTTTTGGCTATCTTGAAGAATCTTGCAGTTTTTATTTGATTCTGATAAGATTTTATTTTTGGAAGTAGCATTCCCTATTTATGGCAGGCTGCGATTTCATGTAGCTTTCTTGACGTTGAAGAGGCAAAGTGACATTTTTTTTTTGTGTCAACATCCACAAAGATGATCAATCTTCTACATGAGAGTAGAAGCAACCAAAACCTTCTACAGCAGCCCTTCAGAACATTCTCTCAATGGCTCTAGAGAAACAAGGAAATCTCTGTTAGGATATTCTAACCTCAAATCAAGAGAGAGAATTAACTTCTTATGTATTTTCTTTGGGTTGAGAGAATCACCCAATTTATAGCCCCAAATCCGTGCATAAGACGTCTAATTACACTCTAATCAGAATAAAAGTCATAAACAAACTCTTCATCGGAGTTCGGATCGGACTAGGCATGTCCGCCTAGCTTGCTATACAATGATGACAAGTGGGAATTCGTTCAGTTTGTGACACATTAAACTTCTTTAGAGTTTTCTTTGCAACACTTACAACAGGATTAGTAACAACTGAATTTTTAACGAAACAGTTTTTACCTTTGGCATTTAAAGTGGATGCTCCGCCAGCGTAGCCAATGCCATGCTTGTCAGTATGTGCCTTTTGACTGCACAGGATGTCATCTAATTTTCTCGATCCAGTGTTCATCCTATTCAATGAAGCTTTAGCAGTATCTAACTTATATATAACCATCTTGAGTCTTCCATTCAAATCAGAATTCTCTGCTTTCAAAGTCTTCATATCAGAATCAAGTATCTCACACTTTTGTGATTCTGCAGTCAATTTGTCAGTCAATCTATTATTTTCATCCTCCAAATTTTGTATTTTTACAAGCGCTTCTGCAAGTTCAACTTTCAAGGAGGAATTCTGCTCTTCAAACTCTTTCCATTTTTTGGCCACTTTTTCATTCATCTTTAACATCATGGTCTTTGCAAATAATGTTTGATATTCAGCTTGCCAGTCATGCTCTGTTTCTGACTCACTATCATCATGATCAGTCCCATCATCCGAAGAAACTTGTTGAGTAACAGAACATGTAGATGCCAGAAAAGCCATGAATTTCTCTTTACTAGTGGTAGGCTTCTCAAATTCAGACATTTTCAAATTAAAAGTACTTTTCTGTGGTTTATTATTACCACAATCACTAGCAATGTGTCCATATCCATGACACTCGTAGCACTGAATCCCTTTAGAAGATTTCTTCTTCCCAACAGATTTAGGGATTTTTGTAGAAGTGAATTCGAGGTAGATATCCATTCTAGCAATATATGGATCAACATAATAAAATAGTGCAACCCACTCTGATACCAATTGAGAGTTTTACAGGATCTACTAGAATGGATGTTAGTCTAATTAATCAAATCAATGCGGCGGATGTAACCAATCAAACAATATAGAACTAGCAAATAAATCTACCAAGCAATCACCACAAGAAGTAAGACACAAATTTAACATGGAAATCCTTTTGAGGGAGAAAAATCACGATCTAGAAATCAAGATTTCACGAACAGTTGCAAGATATACTCACGGGCTCCTTTACCTTAGTCTGTACCTCGACCTAAGGACCATAGTTGTTCTTGCACAGAATCCACTAACACGACTTCCACCGTGCACCGTTCTCCTTATTTGATCTCCTCGCACCTTGTCCACCAAGATTATCAATCTTCTACAAGAGAGTAGAAGCAAACAAAACCTTCTACAGCAGCCCTTCAGAACAATCTCTCAATGGCTCTAGAGAAACAAGAAAATCTCTCTTAGGGTATTCTAACATCAGATCAAGAGAGAGAATTTACTTCTCGTGTATTTTCTTTGGGTTGAGAGAATCACCCAATTTATAGCCCAAAATCCATGAATAATTGCACTCCAATCAGCATATAAGTCATAAACAAAATCTTCATCAAAGTTCAGATCGGGTTGGGCATGTCCACCTAACTCGCTATAGCAAGACACCTTTCTACCAACGATTTTAAATTCTTATAGATTGCAACCGCATAGCCAAAATACAAAGGGAAATTTTCTGTGCTGTCACCTCCAGTACTAGATTTATCTCCCTTGTTACCAAAGATGAACATTTTACCCAGACGTTCTCCGTACAGTCCGTACCAGCTCAAAGACCAAAAGGCCTTTTTTTTTGCGACATCACAATTTAAGTTGCGATATCACAACTTTTTTTAGTTGCATACCGCAATTTATGTTGCGATATCGCAAAAAACGATAGGTTAAAGTCAAAGAATGCATTTTTGTTTATAACTTCTTTCCGTTCCGTTGCTTTCGTCTCTGAAATGGATTCTCTGCTTCCATGCTCTGTAAGTGTAGATCCTGCCATGTAACAAGTGATCTCCTGCCATATATAAAAGTGATCTCCTGCCACATTTTCTGCATGTCAACCTTAGGCCATTATCATATATAGCAATTTAATCTCCTGCCACATCTTTGTCTAAGGTATTCATTCCATGTTGCCCACCTTGTATGTATCTCCCTCTTATTTATTGTATTATTTTTTTCTTTTTCTGTGTCTTTTGAAAAAAAAGTTAGAAAACAGAAACCCCACTTGTAAAAACATTTGAAATATGTTGTGTAAATATTAATAGTGACCTTAGGTGGGACTTGTGGAGCCTCACTTTTTTATGAACATCTAGTTGTTGATATATTAAAAAAGTTCCCTTATTCTCATATCATGAGTTACCAACAACTGGATTTGGCTTGGATGTCTAGTTGCAAAAAACAATGTGGGATGTCTTGTTCATCCCGTCCTATGGTGGGCCCCAGCACAAACTCAGAATGTCCACATATTCTTTTAACATTTTCCTGTTATTATGGCATTACAGACATCATTTTGATCATTATCTTAAACTGCTAATGATTTTTTAAATGCTATATATAAGTAAGCAAACGATTATATAGTTTAGATTCTTTAATAGTTATCACGAATGATGATATTCATTAGAATGAACGGTTAAGATCTTACAACTGTATCATGCTCTATGTTCCACGAAATTAGAATGCTCCTTTTTCTTTTTCTTTTTCTTTTTTTTTTTTTTTTTTTTGGGGGGGGGGGCGGGGGGGGGGGGGGGTTGGTCCTTGATTGATTTCACAATTGAGGCCTGGCTTTGCAGCTTGCCTAGATG
>CM022951.1:19173664-19243003 GCA_012931725.1 Litsea cubeba
TTCTTTACAAGTAGCCTTGGGTTTTTTTCCTGGTCTGCAAAATGCCCCCTCTTGGGATGGAGCCTTTTGGACATCTAAAAGTAGGGCCACTAAGCTAAAAAATTAAGGTCATATATATATTCTTTCTTTGCGATTGCAATAAAAATAGGCCATAAAACTAGCCTACTCTAATGGTTTCATTAATTTTGGTGCTGGTGAAGAGACTAGGTATTCTAGTCACCCATAGCACACTACATGTATGCAAAGAAAGGAAGTGTTTAAAACTTCTATTTGCTCGATATTGAAGATAAACTTTGAATAATTCTGTGAGCTTAGAGAATTCCTTTTTGTTAGTTTCTTGTCATTTGAGAAAGCACCCTGAATTATAATTATGAACAGGACTATTATGAGGATATTAGATCGACCTAGTGGATACTATCAGAGCAACTCTATCTTGTGGTGGTGTGGGAAGAGGCTTTTGGGAATTCTATTCAGTTTTTCAGAAACCTGCTCATCATAATTTTCTTCAATTTGGTTCTTTGATACTTCAAACTTGGAGACAAATATGAGTTATGAGTGGAATGAGGATCGTAACTGTTGCTTACTTTAAAGGGGACTCTATTGTGACACTTAAAGGGGGCTCTTGAAACTAAATGTACTTGACATGATATCCTTGGTTATGATCATCTTCTAATGTGATTAGCTTTGTAGCAAATTGTACCTACATATGTTGTTTGCCTTCTGTATCTCCGTCTGTCACGATGGCATTACTAACCGATGGGCATTCTAATATTAGGAAAAGTCCCACATCCCACATCGTCCAAGTAATGGGTTTGACAAGGTTTTATATACCTATTCAGCCTTACACCTATCAGTCTTGATATACCGTGAGGGGTGAAAGATTCTGTAGTTAAGAGGATTTTACCGGAAAAAATACTTATCCGGACGTGTTACGGAATCACCACTTTAGCAAGTGGGACACCAATTATGTGCAATTGGGCCTGATTATTTTATTGTTTTTTTACCAAAGAGCAACATCGTCGGCGCCGACCTGTTTACACTTGATAAGGTCGGCGCCGACCTTATTTACACTGAATAAGGTCGGCGATGACCCTGTCTGCGACCTATAATAGGGCTCATATCCCTATTTTTGCTCATTTCTTCTCTTTCTTTGGCTCATATCCCTATTTTTGCTCATTCTTCTCTTCTTTGGCCCCTAATATGGATTGAAGCTGGAAGCTTGGAACACAAGGTTAAATGGTTTTTGTGTACTATGTCCATAATCTATGTGGTCCGCTTGATGCGCCACACACAAATTAACCATAGCCACAACTCAAACTCTCTCAAAGGCCAAAGCAATGGGGATTGAGAACCTACTTGGCAGTAGCTTCATCTGATAAATCTCATCAAAAGATGATGGTTTATCAGATTGACGATCTATACCCGTTAACTTAAACAAGGTCAAAAGTACATAGGATAAATAGCTACAATATCTGATCATTGCAATTCTGGGCTTCAACTCATCCACAAGGTGAGTCCACCCACTGGATTAACAACTTCAAATTACATCTTTAAAAGTAGTACAACACCATCAGATGATTTAAAAACAAACACACACACACTAGTCATCTATATTTGGAATTTCTTGCCTATTGGTTAATTAATCTTTTGTCCTCTTTCCATAGTATATTAAAATGTTCAAGTTTAACTTAAAAAAAAGAAAATGATTATATAGAGAGAGGGGGGGGGGTGTACATAACTACATGTTAATAATATATAGTTACTGATCAATCTTTGTACCCTCTTTGATGATTGAACAAAGTAATTGAAATGGAAATCTTTGTAGCCTAATGTATTCTAGAGATTCCTTTCTTGAAATCAATGCCATCAAAAGGAGCCTATAATTAAAAAAAAGGTTCAATTTTGGACGAAGGAGAATCCAATCAAATGCCTTTCTAAGATAGTTTAATGTTCATAACTATAATTAATGTTTGTTTCGATTAGTGGATCTCTATGTAGCGTATTTAGCATGCAACATGGCCATCACTATATTGGACCATTTCTTGACGTAAATTTCTCTTATTTATTGAACATGAGGCTCCACTGCCAAAGAGGAAGAAGATCCAGTAATAGAGGCTACAATGGCTTATGCAAATGAGTTTCCTACTCCCAAGCAGGGAGATGAAGATAGTTGAGATGAGCAACGCCGGAGAAGCTTCTACTAGCAGAGGAAAAGAAGTTGATGTAGTCATTGAGATAAAAGATGCTGATGAGTCTTATGATGGTCCTCATTACAATGATTGGGCTCGATCGATTAATGAAAAATGCAATGGACTAGTGCATTCAAACGAGCGCAGGATCCCAAAGATCCCCATAGTTCCCCAACAACATCGCCAAGGTGATAATGAAGCCTATGAGCTGAGAGTCATCTCAATTGGTCCTTATCACCGTCACAATCCTTGGCTCCAGCGCATGGAGAACCAAAAAAATTGGCTTGTATGAGACAACTCGTCAATCGATGCTCCTTAGTACACTGCCTTCGTGAAATTGAGGCAATGGAATCGCGGGCAAGGAGTTGCTACTCAGAGAACATCAACCTCCAAAGTAAAGAGTTTGTGGAAATGATGCTGACGGATGGCAGCTTCATTGTTTTTTACCTTCTTAAACCACGCCAGCTGAATAGCCCAATCATGATGCATTTAGAAACACTTGGTTTTGTGTAATTCCGGTCCTCTCTGACTACCTTCCTAAAAGAATTGTAGAAAAGTAACTTTGGGAATTTGAATTATTATTTCTTTAAAAATAAAGTTGGATGTAGCCTCCATTATTGGATGATTTTTTTCCTTAGTCCTTACTGAAGTTGATTATAAGTGGTTGATATTAATTTTCTCTTTATTGCTGCAGAATTTGCCTTCGTTTATGTTGAACAAAGACAAGCTGTGGAATGACCCTCCTAGAGTGTGGATCATAAGTTCAATTTCATCAATATGCTAAATTTACATTAATTCATTATCTGAATTTGGGTATGCTTATATGGTAGATCTATTTTTCATATCCAGATTCAAACCATATCAAATGTGAAAAGATTTGGATTGTACATGAAGTAAAACGCGTAGATTCAGTTTTGAATCTCAATACAATACTAAGAAGTAGGGCACAAATGAATATACATTACACAAGTCAAAGTACACATGGATCATAGAACTATGGCTTAAATGAATATAATTTACACATGTCAAGTACACACATATTTCAAGTACTCAATATGATCAAAGCTCGCCTATTGTCGAAGTCAAGCCCAGTTGGGCTCCTGGCTCCAGTCCAACTTGCCAAAGAATATAAAAATGCGCAAAACCAAGGATATAAGCCCTAATATGGGTCGCAGACAGGGTCATCGCCGGCCTTATTCAGTGTAAATAAGGTCGGCGCTGATGATGTCCTCTTTTGGTAAAAAAAAAATTGAAAATTGGGCCCAATTGTTTTAATTGGTGCCCCACTTGCTAAAGTGTTTGATTGCGTAATACGTCCGAATTAAGTGTTTTTTCCTGTAAAATCCTCTTTGGTTTAAAGTAAAAGTTACTTAATCATGGAGTAAATTGGTCTTAACTTTAAATGGTCGAGAGAAATGGATACGAGTGTTTGTGCTATAAAAAAAATGGAGTTCGGTCAAACCAGCAACTAGAGTATATAATATATAACAATATTTGAAAATGATCACAATCATTTATATTTGTAGATAAATTACAAAAAAAATATGTTGATTTGGGATTTATCACAATCATTACATTTGAGATATTGTTTATGCTTGGTCAATCGAATGGTAGCAAATGAATGAATAAAATAAGTCAAGTTAAAATACAATTGGGTCAATTGCAATGGGTTGGTCCCAGGTTATTTTCATGTAGACCCAATAAATAACTATCACAAGATTACTAAAAACTTATAAATAAAAAATAAAATTGGGTTGATGGCAACAGGTATGGATCAGGAGTGTGGGTCACCTTCCTATGAAATTACAGCGAGTAAATTTTTATAGACTCTATTAAGTCGTGATAATTAATAAAGGAGTTCTCATTGATAAAATTACTATTTTACCGTTATTGGTGAAAGTTTTGGAACATTTGGTAAGAGCAGCAATTTTGTTCCAACCCACTAACCTAATTTGAACCCACTTGGTGATTCAAAGTTAAAGTTGATCCTTCTTAATTTCTTGTAGGTTTGAGTTACTATTTCTAACCTAATTGGATTGGAGTTAAGCCAATACATGATATTTGACCTCCCAATCCAACTTAATTTGCCACATTCCTTGACCCTCTTACAACTCAACTTGAATGTGACTTAGCTTACTATTATAACTTCAAAGGTGGGTTTATATTGACATCCTTATCCTAATAAATCAATGGGTAAAGTTCAGGTTGAACACAAGCACACTACTACACGTGTAGTATAATTAATTCATTCAATTCTATCTTCCTATCCTCAAATTATTTTTTTTCTATTAACACTTGTTATCATCTTTTTAGGGTGACAATTTAGATGAGTGATGTTTGTAATCAAATTATTATATTTCTATTAGCACTTGCTATCATCCTCTTAGTGTGAGAATTTAGATGAGTGATACTGAATCAAGTTTCCTTTATCGGAACTGGATCGATCTTAGCAATCATGCTTTCTATCTTTAAGCTATCACTTTTTTTTCATGATATTTGTTATCATCTTTTTTTGTGTGACAGTTTAGATGAGTGATATGTAGAGTCACAACTTTGTTTTTTATAGTGACTGAATAGATGGCTGATGGACTCGCTTTTTTTGCGGCTCGCGGTGCCACTGGGGTCCGCAGACGTGAGAGTCCGTCAGGTCCAACCCTTTCATGACCGGAGCCGAGAGTGAGCATCAACATTTTTTGTACGGGTATGCCAGATTTTCTACTCTACTTAGAATTGACAAATGATGGTCCAGAGATCCACCTGCGCAAGTAGAAAAGGAAATCAACTTTTATTCTAGTTTTTCATTGCACGTACATAAGAAAAGAGATATGTTGTTTTGAATGCCGCGAAAGGCGATTTCTTTTTGTTTTGCCGTGAAAGGCGATGTTTGCCATGAAAGGCGATTTCTGCGGTGAAAGGTGATTTACAATTCTTATCAATAATGAAATAAAAGAGTTGGGATTTTTTATGCCTCTTTAAATAATACAAAATACAATGTAAAGCAAGAAAATGAGGATCTAACTTCTCAGAAGATTGTGGGGACTCTTTTAGATTGACGGTCGCAAGTCGTATGTAGACTTCGCCATTATCCATCAGATGAGAATAGAGGGTGCTCTTGATTCACTTGGCTCGGCTTAAACCTCAGATTTTTAGAGGATAAAGACCAAGAGGAGGTCTTATATCCAATAAAAAGCTAAGTAGACGGGTTGAAAAGCCACGTCTAAGCCATGGAGACAAAAGAAGAAGGCGTTGGGGGGTGACCCCCAATGGACTTTGGTCACCTTTTAGTGGTGGTCGATGCAGAACTTCTTCAGTGGAGGAGAGGTCGTTGTAGCAACTTTGGCAGAGTTTTCTCTTGTCTGTAAGTTTTTCTGATCAATTTTTTGGGATCCGATCCGTTCTTCTTGGAATGACTCCCTTTTTATAGGCCTTTGGTGGCCATGGCGGGGTTTATGGCTTTCAATGTATTAAAGCCACATGATGGGAGGAGTTACAAGTTTTTAATTTTTTATCTTGTAACTCCTTTTTCTTGACTTCTGATTGGCCAATAGAGAATTAAGGGCTTTTAATCGCCTTTAAGCTCCATGATGGGAGGAGTTACATGGTTTAATGCCATGTTTATGGCTGACTTGTAACTCCTTTTTTCTTTCTTCTGATTGAGTCGTCCAAAATAATGAGTTAATGACCAGCATTAACTTGTCATAAAATGGGACATTTAACTGCATTAAGTGGTCCCCAAGGCGCTTGAAGAGACGTGGGCCGTGCCGCGTCTTTTGGAATTCTTTTGCGATGATTGCCGCTAGATCTTCATGTTGATCGATGTCGGACGACCATGCAATTTCAAACAATAATTGCTACCAGTGAGCCGGTGCCATCGGTCCTGTCGATTTCTCGATCAATCGGGCTGAAAGTGTGCTTTCTTGGTCGTCTGGTTCGTGATGTCGAAGAGATTGATGACGATTCCATGATTTCCGAGGCCTATCTATGATGTTGATGAAGATCAACGGATCCCGTGCCTCGAAAATCATATTTTGAAGAAACCACAGGGCCGGACATCTCTAAACACGAAAAGGGATCGAAAACGATCTTTCGGCGAAAATCCGGTGACCCAGATTTCCAGGGTCGCCGGCGACCATGGGGGGTTTTCCCCTTTTGGTAACCAGTTGTCGGTCATTTTTTAGTTTTCTCCGATTCTTTTTTCTTTGGTATTTTTCCTGACATTTTTGTACACATTTTGGCCTGATTTCCATGCAGAAAACTTGAAGAGAAGCCATGCATATCAGAGCTCAAAGTTTCTAGTTTTCCGGGAAAGTCGAAGACTTTGTCGCGCAGAGTTGTCGATTTGCCGTCAGAAGCCAAAACTGGGACAGATGATGTCGGAATGACCTGACATTTGAGATAAAGCCTCCTGATCAATAAATAAGACCAACCATAGGTTTTTATTTGAGTTTTGAACCCGTGTGGGGGTCCTATCGCCAGTAGACTTGATTTTGTCATGAGGAAGATGCCGCGCTTTGATGTACGGTCAACCGATGTCCGATTGACCTGAGATTTGACAGGGAACCTATTGGAGTCATTTTGAGATGATCAAATCAGCTTTGATTTGGAAATCATGGTCTCGGGGAGCTTTGCCATCAAGTTTCCTACTTTGGCTTCCGAGAGTCAAAATATGGCCAAATGTAGTCGAAATGACCTGAAACTTGACAATTAACTCTTTGGAAGCATTTTGAAGTCACCCATGTGCTCTGTTTGATGAGTGATGGCTTCGGTGGTTCTCACCGCCGAGAGGCTTGATTTTGCTACTCGAGGGTTGATGAGGGGCCCTTGTTGTCGGTTTGACCTGAACTTGAGCATGGAGTCTTTTGGAGGTACTTTGAGACATCCATAGGCTCTGATCGAAGATCTGATTACTTCGATGTTGTCACCACTGGGAGCTCCTGTTCAGCTACTGGAAGAGTGAAGTTGGGCCAATATTGTTGAAATGGCCCGAACTTCTTGTGCGCTCTTCTTTTGGCTGTTTGATAGATCTTGCATTTTTGTTTGATTTTGACAAGATTTGATTCTTGAAGTAGTATTGCCTGTTTGTGGTAGGATCGGCTTCATGTAGGCTTCTTGATGTCAAGAGGCAAAATGTGACATTTTTGTGTCAACATGACACTTGTCAATCATCTATTATTCCTTTAGCGTATAAATATGATATGTTCTTCCATTTCAATTAAACACTCATCTTCATATCAAAAACATAGATGAAGTCTTTAACCATTTTCATTTTAAAGGTTTCGCTTCCATTTATGCTTTTCATTCATGTGTTTTAATGTGTATATATACTAATGAGATAATATATCATAGAGTACATATGTAATAGAAAAGATAAATTTATTATTTTCTTATTTTTTTTACGAACTTAGCTAGAGTCCTAAACCTAGATCCAAGTCAAAGTGCAGTAATTTCCTTTAAACAAGAGGGACTTAGGCATCTCCATTTTCCAAACTAGTAGATTAAAAGTTGAACAAGAACACAAATGTGGCCTTATACAACTTCTAGAAGGGAGAAATATTTTTGAAAAGGAGAATTTTAGGTATAAAAATATTTAATTATATTATTTTTTGTTAATTTTATTTTTTCATTTTGGTTTATACTTATACTATTTTGAAAATTCCCCATAATATTCTTTTAAATATCCCCCCTAATGTTGATAGTCCATTTTTAAAATAAATTATAAAATTATTTATCAATTTATTCTTCTAAATTGCATTAATAAATCTTTATCGAGAATTTTTGGCATAGGAAAAAAGGTATGTTCAATTTAAAAAAAATCATTTACGTAATCTAACCTCATAGTCTAATTCTTTTTATTACTTCTTTAGTAAATTAACTTCAAAGTGCAGTAATTTCCTTTAAACAAGAGCACTTAGGCATCTCTATTTTCCAAACTAGAGATTAAAAGTTGAACAAGAACACAAATGTGGCCTTATACAACTTCTAGAAGGGAGAAATATTTTTGCAAAAGGAGATATGTAGGTATAAAATATTTAATTATATTATTTTTTTGCTAATTTTATTTTTAAGTTTTGGTTTATACTTATACTATTTTGAAAATTTCCCATATATTTTTTTAAATATCCCCCTAAACGTTGATAGTCCATTTTTTAAAATAAATTATAAAATTCATTTAATCAATTTTATTCTGCTAAATTGCATTAATAAATCTTTATCGAGAATTTTGGCATAGGAAAAAAGGTATGTCAATTTAAAAAAAATCATTTAACTTAATCTAACCTCGTAGTCTAATTTCTTTTTATTACTTCTTTAGTAAATTAACATCAAGTGCAGTAATTTTCCTTTAAACAAGAGGGACTTAGGCATCTCCATTTTCCAAACTAGTAGATTAAAAGTTGAACAAGAATACAAATGTGGCCTTATACAACTTCTAGAAGGGAGAAATATTTTTGAAAAGGAGAATTTTAGGTATAAAAATATTTAATTTATATGTTTTTTGTTAATTTTATTTTTCATTTTGGTTTATACTTATACTATTTTGAAAATTTCCCAAAATATTCTTTTAAATATCCCCCCTAACGTTGATAGTCCATTTTTAAAATAAATTATAAATTATTTATCAATTTATTCTTCTAAATTGCATTAATAAATCTTTATCGAGAATTTTTGGCATAGGAAAAAAGGTATGTCAATTTAAAAAAAATCATTTAACTTAATCTAACCTCGTAGTCTAATTTCTTTTTATTACTTCTTTAGTAGATTGACATCAATTGAAAAATTCATTGAAAAAAGGAATGTGGAAAAAGAAGCTTGGGTTGTGGCTTTAGCAGCTCTCTATTTGTAAATCCCATAAACCTTCTTTATAACCTAAAATCCTTCTTCTCTCCCCTTCACTTCATCTCATGACACCCCGTCCCACCTTAATTGCGATAAATAGATAATTTATTGAGATTAGTTGCTTAATAGATGTTTTGAATGTATTTGAGTTTGATTAGGTAGAATTAGTTGGGTTGACCAGTAACTAGGTAGATTATGACTTTTGGAGTGTTTTGGATTTTATGCGTGTCTTTAGATTTTTGTGGGTTTTGGGTGCAGTGCATAGTGAATATCAATGACTTCGATTTTCATGTTTTGACCCAAGTAATTCGGATCCATTCAGGCCCATTTTTCTAGCCAAAAGCCCTAGTTTGATATTGACCGCTTGAACCTAGACTTGCATGCAACATGTACAAAAATTCCATTTTTTTTAGAACCAAACCCTTTCCAACGATTCCTTTCTCTCTTCTCGTTTCCAACTGAAGCCCTCCCTTTCCATTTTCCCCTTCTTTATCTCTTCCTCTCAATCCCTTGATGCTAATTTGGAGAGTGCATGTCAGAGATTCAGCTACAGCTTTTCCATCTTCATCTTCTCTAAGTCTTCTCCTTCCCCAACTCTTCCCCATCTTCTACATCGATAAGTATTTCACGACGTTTTCCTTTCTCTTACTTCTTATCAATTATAGGAAGTCTATTTGTTTCTGCATGCATGTTGTACTTCTCCTTCATTTCCTGCTATTTCACCATTGTAGGGTCGTCTCTTGACTTGTGCGTTTGGGGTTTTTGGCTTTTAGAGCTTGTTTGGGCAATAGAGCTTCATTTAGCTTGATTTTGGTTCCAAGTACCTTAAGGCAAGTAAAACAATTTATATTTTGTCTTTCATTTCTAATATTCTTTATATGATTCATGTCTTAGAAATCTAAATCCCGCACATATGTTAAATTGTTTCTCATTGATGGACACGCATTTTGCTCGGCGCTACCGAGGTCGGCGGATGTGAGATTCTGTTTGATCCAACCCCTTCGCGCCCGAAGGACAAAAACAAGCATCGACATTTTTCTTTTTTGGGTGGGTGTGCCAAAGTTTCTACTCTACTTGGAATTGAAAATGGTGATCCGGAGATCGACCTTCACAAGTAGAAAAGGAAATCAACTTCTTTCAAGTTTTCATTGCACATATATTTAATAAAAGAAACATGTTTCTTAAATGCCGTGAAAGGCGATTTCATTTGTTTTGCCGTGAAAGGCGATTTTTGCCGTAAAAAGCGATTTTTGGCATTTATAGGCGATTTTTAGTGTTTATAGCCGATTTACAATTCTTATCAATAGTGAAAGACAAGAGTTGTGATTTCTTTGTCTATTTAGAAAAATACAAACTACAATGAAAAGCAAGGAAAGGAGGATCTAACTTCTCAGGAGATTGAGGGGGACTCGTTTAGATTGACGGTTGCAAGCCAGGTGTGGACTTCGCCATCATCCATGTAGATCAGACCAGAGGATGCTCTTGATTCACTTGGCTCGGCTTCAACCTCAGATTTTTAGAGGACAAAGACCAATAGGAGGTCCTATGTCCAATAAAAAGCTAAGTAGAGGGCTGAAAAGCCACGTCTAAGCCATTGGAAGTAGAAGGAAGAGGCAAAGGACCTTGGGAGGGGGGGGGAGTGCCCCCCAAGGGACTTTTGTCACCTTGTAGCAGTGGTCGGTGTAAAACTTCAGAAGAGTTTTTCTCTCTTTTTTATTTCTCTTGTATTTCTAGATTTGGATGATCTGATCGATTTTTTTTATCTGGATTTCTTTGGAATGCTCTCCTATTTATAGGCCTTTGTTAGCTATTAAGGAGAGTTTATGGGCTTTAAAGCCATATAATGGGAGGAGTTACAAGATTTATTTCTTTATTTTGTAACTCCTTTTTCTTGGCTTCTGATTCGCCGGAGGAGAATTAAGGACATTTAATCACCTTTAATCGCCATGATGGGAGGAGTTTCAAGGTTTAAATGTCATGAAACCTTTGGTTTGTAACTCCTTTTGCTTGCTTCTGATTGGGCAATCCAAAATAATGAAATATTGACTGCATTAACTTGTCATAAAGCTAGTCAATTAACTGCCTTAAGTGGTCGCTTGGGCAGTTGAAGAGTCGCGGGCCGTGCCGCGTCTTTTGGAATTCTTCTTACGACGATCATCGATGGATCTTCATGCGGATCGACATTGGATGATCATGTAACTACAGACAATGATTGCTAATAGCGGGCCGATGCTATCCGTCATGTTGATTTCTCGATCGATTGGGCAAAAAGTAACTTTCTTGGTTTATCGGTTGGTGATCAATGATGATTTGATGCTCTCGAAGATGGACTCGTGACGTTGACGAAGATCGACAAATTTGGTGCCTCGAAAGTCAGATTTTTGGAAAACCACAGGGGCCAAACATCTCGAAATGCGAAAAGGGATGGAAAAACGCCATTCTAGCGAAAATCCGGCGACCTAGATTTCCATGGTCGCCGGCGACCATGTGATGGACCGCGCTCCAAATGCTCGAGTTCCTACCGAGGTCGGCGGACGTGGGAGTCCGTTTGGTTCCGACCCTTTCATAACTAGGGGGCAGGGGCGTGCATCAACATTTCTTTTTTTGTGTGGGTGTGCCAGATTTTCTATTTTTACTTGGGATTTGCAAGTGGTGATCCGGAGATCAACCTTCGCAAGTAAAAAGGAAATCAACTTCTTTCAAATTTTCCATTGCACATATATTTAAGAAAAGAGACATTTTTCTTGGTTTGCCGTGAAAGGCGATTTGTTTGGCATTTATAGCCGATTTTTGGCGTTTATAGCCGATTTTGGCGTTTATAGCCGATTTACAATCCTTATCAATAATGAAAGACAAGAATTGTGGTTTTGTCTCTTTTAAAAAAATACAAACTACAATGAAAGCAAGAAAAGGAGGATCTAACTTCTCAGGAGATTGTGGGGGACTCGTTTAGATTGACGGTCGCAAGCCATTTGTGGGCTTCGCCATCATCCATGCAGATGCGATCAGAGGATGCTATTGATTCGCTTGGCTTGGCTATAACCTCAGGTTTTAGAGGACAAAGACCAAAAGGAGGTCCTATGTCCAATAAAAGCGAGTAGACGGGCTGAAAAAGCCACATCTAAGCCATTGGAGGCAGGAGAAGGCAAGGACCTTGGGGGGGGGGGGGGGGTACCCCCAAGGGACTTTTGTCACCTTGTTGCGGTGGCCGTGTAGAACTTCCGTAGAGTTTTCTCTCTTTTTTTCCTTTTCTCTTTGATTTCTGTGCTTCTGTCTGTCTGTGTGTTTGGGCTTTTTTCTGATGATCTGTCTGCTGTCCTTTCTTCTTGGAGAGCTCTCCTATTTATAGGCTTTTAGGTAGCCATTTAGGAGGGGTTTATGAGCCTTGATTGTCATAAGCTACATAAAGGAGGAGTTACAAAATTGAATTGTTTTATTTTGTAACTCCTTTTTCTTGGCTTCTGATTGGCCGGAGGAGATTGAGGGCATTTAATCGCCTTTAATCGCCATGATGGGAGGAGTTTCATGGGTTAAATGCCATGAATCTCTTGGACGTGTAACTCCCGAATGCTTGCTTCTGATTGGGGCCGTCCAAAGAAAATGGATTAATGACTGTAATAAAGCTAGTCAATTAATCGCATTAAGTGGTCGCCGAGCAGCTGAAGAGTCGCGGGCCGTGCCACGTCTTTTGGGATTCTTCTGTCGATGATCATCGATAGATCTTCACGTAGATCGACATCAGATGACCATGTAATTTCAGGTGTTTGTTGCCAACAGCGGGTCGGTGCCATCTGTCCTGTCGATTTCTCGATCGGGTCGGGTAGAAAGCACACTTTTTTTGGTTGACCGGGTGGCGATCAATATTGTTTTCGATACTCTTGATGATTGACCTGTGTTTTGGACGGATGTCAGAGGGACTTGGTGTCTCAAAAGCATGAATTTTGGAAAGTACCAGAGGCTGGGCTCTTCGAATCGCGAAAAAACGGCGAAAATCGGGGTTTCCGGGGCCTTCCCGGCGACCCCGGGTTCCAAGGTCGCCGGCGACCCTGCCCCAGGGTCGCAGGGGCCTGCGACCCTGGGGGGTTTTCCCCCTTTTGTGTCTCGTTTTGCGTCCGTTTTTGCTGTTTTTTTATTCTTTTTTCTCCTGTACTTTTCCTTGACATTTTGGCCATTTATTGGCCTAATTTCTTTGTAGGAAACCTGATGAGAATCCTTGCATTTTATTTTGCAAAGTTTCCAATTTCCTGAGAAAGCCGAAGACTTTGTCGCGCAGAGCTGCCGATTTTCCGTCAGAAGCTGAAACTGGGTCAAACGATGTCGGAATGACCTGAAATTTGGTGTGAAGCCTCCTGAGCAATAAATAAGACCAACCATAGGCTTTTGTTTGAGTTTTGAAGCCATTTGGGGTCCTATCACTAGTAGACTTACTTTTTGTCGCGATGAAGATGTCGCGGTTTGATGTGCGGTCAACCGATGTCCGATTGACTTGAAATTTGACAGGGAACCTATTGGAGTCATTTTAAGATGATCCATAGGCTCTGTCTTGGAAACCATGGTCCCGAAGAGCTTTGCCGCCGAGAGGCCTGATTTGTCTTCCGAGCGTCAAACTATGGTCAAATATTGTGGAAATGACCTGAAATTTGACGTGTAGCCCTTTATAAGCATTTTGAGGCCGTCCATTTGCTCTATCTGATGAGTAATGGCCTCGGTGGTTCTCGCCGCCGAGAGGCTTGATTTAGCTGTTCGAGGGTTGATGTAGGGTCAAACGTTGTCGGTTTGACTCGGAATTTGACGTGGAGCCTTTTGGAAGTATTTTGAGACTATCCATCGGCCCTGATCGAAGATTTGGTGTCTCCGATGCTTTTGCCGCCGAGAGCTCCTTTTCGGCTGTCTGAGAAGCGAAGTTAGGCCAAATGATTTTGAAATGGCCTGAAACTTCTTGTGTACTCCTCTTTTGGCTGTCTTGAAGAATCTTGCAGTTTTTGTTTGATTCTGACAAGATTTGATTTTTGGAAGCAGCATTGCCTATTTATGGCAGGTTGCGACTTCATGTAGCTCTTTGGATCTTGAAGAGGCAAAGTGACATTTTTGGTGTCAACACCATGGGCCTGGGTCGCGGGCTTGCGACCCTGGAGGATTTTTCCCCTTCGGTCATCGATTTTCGGCTGTTTCGTGGTTTTTTCTGCTTCTTTATTCTTCGATATTTTTCCTGACTCTTTTGTACATTTATGGCTTGACTTTCCTGTAGAAAATCTGATGAGAATCCTTGCATTTTGGGGTGCAAAGTTTCAAATTTTCCAGGAAAGCCGAAGACTTTGTCGCGTAGAGCTGCCCGATTTTCCGTCGAAGCCAAAAATTGGGCCAACGATGTCGGAATGACCTTGAAATTTGAGGGGTGAAGCCTCCTAAGCAATAAATAAGACCAACCATAGGCTTTTGTTTGAGTTTTGAAGTCGTGTGGGGTCCTGTCGCCAGTAGACTTGATTTTATCGCGAGGAAAATGTCGCACTTAGATGTGCGGTCAACCGATGTCCGATTGACCTGAAATTTGACAGGGAGCCTATTGGAGTCATTTTGAGATGATCTATTAGCTTCAATTTGGAAACCAACGTTCCGGGAGCTTCGCCGCCTAGAGGCATGATTTGGCTTCCAAGAGTCAAAGTTTGGTAAAATATTATCGAAATGACCTGAAACTTGACGTGTGCCCTTTGTAAGCATTTTGAAATCAGCCAGGTGCTCTTTTGATGAGTTATGGCCTCAGTGGTTCTCGCCGCCGAGAGGCTTGATTCTGATGCTTGAGGGTTGATGTAGGATCAAACATTGTCGGTTTGACTTGAAACTTGGCATGAAGCATTTTGACCGTATTTTGAGACCATCCACAGGCTCTGATCAAAGATTTGATGTTTTCGACATTGTCGCCGCCGGGAGGGCCTGTTTAGCTTGTGGAGGAGTGAAGTTAGGCCAAACGATTTTGAAATGGCCTGAAACTTCATGTGTACTCCTCTATTGGCTGTCTTGAAGGATCTTGCTAGTTTTTATTTGATTATGATAAGATTTCATTTTTTCGAAGTAGCATTGCCTATTTATGGTAGGCTGCGGCTTCACATAGCTTTCTTGAGGTTGAAAAGGCAAAGTGACATTTCTGGTATCAACAAATGCCCCCTCGAGGTACAGCAATGAGTTGCTCAACTTTTGTAGTCGATGTGCCCCGAAGAGAAATTTGAAGGACACTCTCTGACTTGACCAAGAGTCTTTGAGCAGTCTTTCTTTTGGTAGAGTGGCCTTTTGAGCTTCCTACGGGAATTTTATAGTAGTGAAAGGGATCACGTACCATCTCAAGTCAAAGTTTTAAAATTGACATCAGGGATGTGGATTTGGGTTTTTGTTTTTGACCATGTGACATAGCAAGCTGTATGTGGCAAGTTAGGGGGTCGGGTTTATTTTGACCTTGTGACGCAACAAGTTGTATGTGGCAAGTTGGGGGGTCAGTTTTTGTTTTGATCTTGTGACCTAACAAGCTATATGTGGCAAGTTAGGGGATCAGGATTTGAGTTTTGACTTTTGGCCTTTTGACCTAACAAGCTGTATGTGGCAGGTTAGGGGAGCGGGATTTGGTTTTTGTGAAATGTCAATTTCAAGATTTTGGCTCAATTTGGTATATGAGGCTGGATGGTTTGATTTTTAGAAGCTCATGGGGCTTGAATTTTCTTGTATGGTCCAATCAACTCAAAAGAGGCATATTACCATTTTTATATGCTCTTGGTAAGACGGATTTTTCTTTGACTAAAAGCATCTTTTAGTGCCTAGGTGGTCAAACCTGGCTCATATGGGCTAACCCATGGGACCCTAAGCTTTTAAGATGGCTTAGATCTCATATGGTGTCATTTTTTTTAAAAATATCTAAAAATATCTCCTTTGGATAGAGAATATCTAAAAATATCTTTACTTGGAAATGTCCACTTTATTTTGGGAGAGAATATCTCAAGATATCTTTCTTTGGGAGAGAATATCTCAAATCTAGGAACGGTTTTGGACCGTTTCTAACCTGAATTGGAACGGTTTCCGACAGTCCCAGTAGGTGGTGTTTCAAATAAATTGGAACGGCTTGTCCTCGTTCCTTAAACTGATTATTGGAACGGTTTTGTACCGTTCTAGTATTTGAAATTCCGGACGGTATTCAACCGTTCCAATTTTTAAATTTTGACCAATTTTGCGACCATTCCAAAAACGATCTAAAATTGTTCCAGTTTATAATAGATTAGAACATTTTTAAACTGTTCCGATACTATTCTTGAACCGTTCCTATTTATTATATGAGTACATTCTTGAAACTGTTCCAAAAGAGTTCTTAAACCGTTCCAATTTTATTAGGCAAGGTTTGTAACCGTTCCTAATGAAAAATAAAATATTTAAAAAAAAATACTATTGTAGCAAAATTCTTTATTATGCCACCTAATGCATTTAAAAAAAAATCATAAACTACGACGTTTACATCTATTCAAATTCATAGAAAACAATCACCAATGGTTCATAAAATCTAGAATAGAATTCAATAGAGTAGCTTGAACTCAAATATACAATTTATAAAATTTGAATATCCATAGGCCTGACAGAAACCCGACAAGACTTTCTCTTCAGCCCTTTATGTTGACTTACAGCCTATGAGTTCTATATTCTAACAGAGGTCAACCCATTTAATCCGATTGAACCTATATAAGCTTGAGCCGAGCCCTATCCTTTTCAAAGATTAAGACCTAAGACTCTATATGAGATTAGTTGAAGGCAAAAAGAGCTCAATAAAAGCTTACCTCATTCCATATAACAGGGCTTAAGTTGATCATAAAAGGTCCAGGGGCCCACAGGCCGGACTGCACATGTTATTTGGGTGGGTGCTAAGTCCAGAGGAACTAGTGTTTTTGTACCCATCCAAATGGACTTGTCACTAGTGTGTGTTATATATATTTGAGGGGGCAAGGATTAAAGGGTTGGAGGCATGGGATGGAACCAAAATTTTGATATTTGGGCCCGACCCATGGGATCCCTTTGGTACCATCATCAATGGGCCCCATGTGAGCCCCATCCATCTACCTTGCATAAAAGCTCCTTACAAAGCAAATGTGCCAGGATAGGGCCCATATATATAGCGTTGGTTTTGCATCAATATGGGTCTCACCTTAGGATGGGTGCCATTGGATTGAAAGGTCTTGTTGGGTCCTATCCTTTTGAAATCTGGATGCCATTGGATCATCCTAATTACTCCTTTATCCATGGCCCACAAGTTCAATAGTTTGATAATAATATGAAAAATACTTCACTCGATCCAACGGTTCAGTCTCCGCTTGGTTTTTTTTTTAGTATATTATATATATATATAGGAGCAACCCTTCCACACCTTTTTTCTGTGGGCCCCCACCTGGAGAAGGGGTTGTGTGGGTCTGCAAGATCTGGATGGGCCCCATCTGTGTATCAAATTCGGGGCCCACCTGATCAACGTAACCCCTTGATTAACTACCACAAGTTTTCACCGGTTAAAGTAAAATGGACCATCGATCCAACAATGCAGTCCATTTTGATGGGTGTTAAAATATGGGATCAGGGTAACTAAGGACGGTCCTGTGTGTGGCCCATCTGGATGGATCATGAATTGGGCCCCACTATGACGTAATGCAACGAAACAACAAATTCTGTGTGGAGTCCTGGTCTGGTTAGAACTGTCAGTTAGATAATCTGACCGTTGCAATGTCCAACAAAGCTTTCAGAAATAGAAAGTGATCAGAAATCTAAACTCATATATACCCACAGGCCACAGCCGAAACTTTCTTAATTACCAAGTCTTCCAAGTTCAATACAGATCTTCGCTTTCATTCCACTTCTAAACAAAAAATCAAAGAGAGGGTTTCTTTTCTCAACTTGAGAGATAGATTCAAAGTGTTCTTCTTTCTTCGGCTGCTGATACAAATCACCAGTAAAAATCTTTTGTACAAGAAGGAGATTGCAGAGTCCAAGAATTGCAATTGCAATGGAAATGCCAATGTCATTGTCAATGGCAATGCAGATGTTTGATCGCCTCAAGTGCGTTTCATCAGTGGAGTTGCAAAGAAACGAAGAGGCAAAGGTGATTCTGGAAATTGAGTTGAGAAGGAAAGCTGCATGGATGGGTTCTGTGGAAGAGACTGAGATTTCTCGCTCATGCAACAGATTCTTGGTCAGTGATGGCTATGTCTTTCGCTTCGGCTCTCGCTATCGCCTAAGCTCTGGCTTCTTTAACAAATGCGAATTGGGTGTTACCAACGCTCTCCATCATATGGGAGCTTTTGATGTCGCTGAAGATTCAAAAAAAGACCTGTTGGATTATGTTTACAACATCTCAAAAAGGGTCATGCGCCTGCCCACAAAGGAGATCGTAATCTATGCTGAGATTGATCTTGTAACGGTCTTTCAATCACAAGCCGAGGCGTCACATGGGGTGATGCAATTGCAGCCACAACCACAACCACAACCACAGATGTCTTATAGCAGATCACGATTAGATGAGTCGCTGGTGTTCGTTGGTGACCTTTCGCTAATCACAATCGCAATCACAGGGTTGAATGGCCGACATAGACGATCAGAGCAATCCCAGTCCCTGACATCGGATGTAGGTGTGATTGTCGGTGGCAGCGCAAGACAATCGGATCAGCTAGATGCATTGCTGCAGGAATCAGTCTCATTAGCTGAGCAAAGAGGGTTTACCACACTTCCTGCGACAACAGCGGCAATCGAGAAACTAAAGACCAAGAAATTCAAAGAAGAAGAAGAGACGACAGGTCATCTCTGCACAATTTGTTTAGATGGCCTGATCGATGGTATGGAGTTGCCCTGCATGCATGTTTTTCACCAGGACTGCATCACCACTTGGCTAAAACGATGCAATTCCTGCCCATTGTGCAGATTTAGGCTACAGGATTGATTTTGGATTGCTACTTTTTGTAATTGTGATGTTCTTAATGGATTTGAATATGTGTTATATATGGAATCTTTGTTTTCAATTATGTGGAAGAATGTACACATTTTTCTTTTTATCAAACGATGTTTGCAACAATGACAATTTGATCTTTAGCCCTGCAATAATGTTCTTTCCAGTTATTACTCTCATTTCAGTTCTTAGATTTTAAAACAAATTTTTTATGCCTTGGGTCTTGCATCTGAATCCATTTTTCCAGAGTGCTCTGAATGACCCATTTCATGGTTGCAGAGATATTGTAGTTTTATGATATTTCCGAGGAAACCCAATTTACCATTAAGCAGTTTTGAATTTAGATGCTTCTCTTGGCAATTACAAGAAATTTCGTTGGGAGATCCACAAGTTTATGATTTCCCTGGTTTTGAGTTTAAGTGCCAGTCGGAAGAAGTTTAATTCACAGTTGCGGAAGCATAAGTTGTTTTTGTTGGAAGCAACCATTGAGCACTATCCTTATTTTGAGTTGGTAACATAACAATTAGGCTGATTTAGGTTGGATCGCATCTCTAACTCTTCGAATGCATGAGAAAAGGATAAGTGGATTACTTGACCATAGTTCTGATTACATTAGCAAAGGATGCTTTGTAGAAGGCTATTGTTGCTACCTAAAGACCTATCCAGATCCTTAGCATGATCAATCAATCAACATTGGAAACTTTTAATCAAATCAGTAATACCTGCTTCACTCTTATGGGATAATTAGGCTCCCCTGTCAGAAAGTGAAAGATAAGAATCCAGTTAGTTTGTAGAAGGTTGATGAGACGCCTCTTTTACAAATATATAAGCTCCCTTATGACTCCACTGCTTAGAAAAAAAAGTGAGCCAAACCACTTGTGTTCACCTAGGTTTGGAAGAGGAAGCAGCAACAAATTAAACTTAAAGTTTTCAAAGCAAAATGACGACAAGATTAATGTGAAATTTCCATACTGCATGTCCTGCTGCCTGCATATACCAACTCTTTTTCTATCACTAACTAAGCATTTCATTGAAGAAAAAAGAGCAAACAGAGGAAAAAAATACCTCAAAAAAAGACAGAAGGGCTAAAAAGGTATAAAAGAGTTATACCAAAGCAACCAACAAGGGAAAAACAAAATCAAGAAAGAACGAAAAAGGGGAGAAGATCTATTCACTCCTGATTTAGCCATAGAATCCGCAAGAACATTAGCTGATCACCCCACAGTGCTTAAACTCAACTTGAATCTGAGAAGCCAAAAATTTAGTCTCATTTAAGTGAAAGTGAAATATGCAAGGATAGGCCATAGAAAACGACACTCACGCTACTGCATTCATTGGATTGCTCTCAATAATAAGCTTGGAGACAAAATGGCAATAAAAAATTTGTAGAGCTTCAAGAATTGCCAAAGCTTCCAACTCGTTTGAATCCATCATATCAGCATACACAGCGCGAAGCACGACACTTATACTTGCCATCCCCGGTTGCAGCTCCATCTACTTCGAATTTTAACGTACCAATCCTTATTTTTCCCCTTACCATTTGCCACTCCACCCATGCCTGAAAATACGAACTTTCAATTTAACAAAAAGGAAAAAGCATAGAGATCAAAAAGTTGAAGTGAAGCAGTTCTTTTTAGTGTATTTTCATTTAAAGCTTGGTGTGGTGGGCAGAGGATGCCCAATCCATATTTATTAGCCCTCAAGATCTACACAATCTATCTCGAAGGCACAACTTGAAGTTGAAAGCTTCCTAGTTCATAGTCTTCCCGAAGCTTTGGATGGATTGGAATGCTCTTAAAAACTTAAGAGCCCATAATGGGGTTGAATGGATTCTTTTGGACATGCTGGAGACCACTTTTTACAAGCTTCATTAGACATTTAGTATGATTTTCCCTTGAACATAAGTCATTTTCACTTAAAATGGGGCTGCCCGGGCCATTGTGTTGTGCGTGGACAGGGTCTCCACATCTGCTCAATTGAATTCTAAAGTCCAGTATTATCTGCCATTTGGAAAGCTTTCAATGAATAGATTGTAATGATAGAGATGCTTTTTCTCGTAGTAAGTAAATCATATAAATTTAGTGTGGGCACAAGCCCCCATCCTTGTTTTCTTCGTTGGATTTTCTATTGTGATGTTTCTTTGAACAGCTCCTTATGAAAAGATCGATGTGCTAAAATATATTTTCTCTTGAGGTTATCTCCAAGGGCCAACTCTGATTTTACTCGGTTCTTTACAAGTAGCCTTGGGTTTTTTCCTGGTCTGCAAAATGCCCCCTCTTGGGAGTGGAGCCTTTTGGACATCTAAAAGTGGGGCCACTAAGCTAAAAAATTAAGGTCATATATATATTCTTTCTTTGCGATTGCAATAAAAATAGGCCATAAAACTAGCCTACTCTAATGGTTTCATTTAATTTTGGTGCTGGTGAAGAGACTAGGTATTCTAGTCACCCATAGCACACTACATGTATGCAAAAGAAAGGAAGTGTTTAAAACTTCTATTTGCTCGATATTGAAGATAAACTTTGAATAATTCTGTGAGCTTAGAGAATTCCTTTTTGTTAGTTTCTTGTCATTTGAGAAAGCACCCTGAATTATAATTATGAACATGACTATTATGAGGATATTAGATCGACCTAGTGGATACTATCAGATCAACTCTATCTTTGTGGTGGTGTGGGAAGAGGCTTTTGGGAATTCTATTCAGTTTTTCAGAAACCTGCTCATCATAATTTTCTTCAATTTGGTTCTTTGATACTTCAAACTTGGAGACAAATATGAGTTATGAGTGGAATGAGGATCGTAATTGTTGCTTACTTTAAAGGGGACTCTATTGTGACACTTAAAGGGGGCTCTTGAAACTAAAATGTACTTGACATGATATCCTTGGTTATATGATCATCTTCTAATGTGATTAGCTTTGTAGCAAATTGTACCTACATATGTTGTTTGCCTTCTGTATCTCCGTCTGTCACGATGGCATTACTAACCGATGGGCATTCTAATATTAGGAAAAGTCCCACATCCCACATCGTCCAAGTAATGGGTTTGACAAGGTTTTATATACCTATTCAGCCTTACACTTATCAGTCTTGATATACCGTGAGGGGTGAAAGATTCTGTAGTTAAGAGGATTTTACCGGAAAAAATACTTAATCCAGACGTGTTACGCAATCAACCACTTTAGCAAGTGGGACACCAATTAGTGCAATTGGGCCTGATTTTTTTTTTTTTTTACCAAAAGAGTACATCGTCGGCGCCGACCTTGTTTACACTTGAATAAGGTCGGCGCCGACCTTATTTACACTGAATAAGGTCGGCGATGACCCTGTCTGCGACCTATAATAGGGCTCATATCCCTATTTTTGCTCATTCTTCTCTTCTTTGGCCCCTAATATGGATTGAAGTTGGAAGCCTGGAACACAGGGTAAAATGGTTTTTGTGTACCATGTTCATAATCTATGTGGTCCGCTTGATGCGCCACACACAAATTAACTATAGCCACAACTCAAACTCTCTCAAAGGCCAAAGCAATGGGGATTGAGAACCTACTTGGCAGTAGCTTCATCTGATAAATCTCATCAAAAGATGATGGTTTATTAGATTGACGATCTATACCCGTTAACTTAAACAAGGTCAAAAGTACATAGGATAAATAGCTACAATATCTGATCATTGCAATTCTAGGCTACAACTCATCCACAAGGTGAGTCCACCCACTGGATTAACAACTTCAAATTACATCTTTAAAAGTAGTACAACACCATCAGATGATTTAAAAACAAACACACACACACTAGTCATCTATATTTGGAATTTCTTGCCTATTGGTTAATTAATCTTTTGTCCTCTTTCCATAGTATATTAAAATGTTCAAGTTTAACTTAAAAAAAGAAAATGATTATATAGAGAGAGGGGGGGGGGGGGGGGGGGTGTACATAACTACATGGTAATAATATATAGTTACTGATCAATCTTTGTACCCTCTTTGATGATTGAACAAAGTAATTGAAATGGAAATCTTGTAGCCTAATGTATTCTAGAGATTCCTTTCTTGAAATCAATGCCATCAAAAGGAGCCTATAATTAAAAAAAAGGTTCAATTTTGGACGAAGGAGAATCCAATCAAAGCCTTTCTAAGATAGTTTAATGTTCATAACTATAATTAATGTTTGTTTTGATTAGTGGATCTCTATGTAGCGTATTTAGCATGCAACATGGCCATCACTATATTGGACCATTTCTTGACGTAAATTTCTCTTATTTATTGAACATGAGGCTCCACTGCCAAAGAGGAAGAAGATCCAATAATAGAGGCTACAATGGCTTATGCAAATGAGTTTCCTACTCCCAAGCAGGGAGATGAAGATAGTTGAGATGAGCAACGCCGGAGAAGCTTCTACTAGCAGAGGAAAAGAAGTTGATGTAGTCATTGAGATAAAAGATGCTGATGAGTCTTATGATGGTCCTCGTTACAATGATTGGGCTCGATCGATTAATGAAAAATGCGATGGACTAGTGCATTCAAACGAGCGCAGGATCCCAAAGATCCCCATAGTTCCCCAACAACATCGCCAAGGTGATAATGAAGCCTATGAGCCGAGAGTCATCTCAATTGGTCCTTATCATCGTCACAATCCTAGGCTCCAGCGCATGGAGAACCAAAAAAATTGGCTTGTATGAGACAACTCGTCAATCGATGCTCCTTAGTACACTGCCTTCGTGAAATTGAGGCAATGGAATCGCGGGCAAGGAGTTGCTACTCAGAGAACATCAACCTCCAAAGTAAAGAGTTTGTGGAAATGATGCTGACGGATGGCAGCTTCATTGTTTTTTACATTCTTAAACCACGCCAGCTGAATAGCCCAATCATGATGCATTTAGAAACACTTGGTTTTGAGTAATTCAGGTCCTCTCTGACTACCTTCCTAAAAGAATTGTAGAAAAGTAACTTTGGGAATTTGAATTATTATTTCTTTAAAAATAAAGTTGGATGTAGCCTCCATTATTGGATGATTTTTTTCCTTAGTCCTTACTGAAGTTGATTATAAGTGGTTGATATTAATTTTCTCTTTATTGCTGCAGAATTTGCCTTCGTTTATGTTGAACAAAGACAAGCTGTGGAATGACCCTCCTAGAGTGTGGATCATAAGTTCAATTTCATCAATATGCTAAATTTACATTAATTCATTATCTGAATTTGGGTATGCTTATATGGTAGATCTATTTTTCATATCCAGATTCAAACCATATCAAATGTGAAAAAATTTGGATTGTACATGAAGTAAAACGCGTCGATTCAGTTTTGAATCTCAATACAATACTAAGAAGTAGGGCACAAATGAATATACATTACACAAGTCAAAGTACACATGGATCATAGAACTATGGCTTAAATGAATATAATTTACACATGTCAAGTACACACATATTTCAAGTACTCAATGTGATCAAAGCTCGCCTATTGTCGAAGTCAAGCCCAGTTGGGCTCCTGGCTCCAGTCCAACTTGCCAAAGAATATAAAAATGAGCAAAACCAGGGATATAGGCCCTAATATGGGTCGCAGACAGGGTCATCGCCGGCCTTATTCAGTGTAAATATGGTCGGCGCTGATGATGTGCTCTTTTGGTAAAAAAAAAAAGTTGAAAATTGGGCCCAATTGTTTTAATTGGTGCCCCACTTGCTAAAGTGTTTGCTTGCGTAATACGTCCGAATTAAGTGTTTTTTCCTGTAAAATCCTCTTTGGTTTAAAGTAAAAGTTACTTAATCATGGAGTAAATTGGTCTTAACTTTAAATGGTTGAGAGAAATGGATACGAGTGTTTGTGCTATAAAAAAAATGGAGTTTGGTCAAACCAGCAACTAGAGTATATAATATATAACAATATTTGAAAATGATCACAATCATTTATATTTGTAGATAAATTAAAAAAAAAATATGTTGATTTGGGATTTATCACAATCATTACATTTGAGATATTGTTTATGCTTGGTCAATCGAATGGTAGCAAATGAATGAATAAAATAAGTCAAGTTAAAATACAATTGGGTCAATTGCAATGGGTTGGTCCCAGGTTATTTTCATGTAGACCCAATAAATAACTATCACAAGATTACTAAAAACTTATAAATAAAAAATAAACTTGGGTTGATGGCAACAGGTATGGATCAGGAGTGTGGGTCACCTTCCTATGAAATTACAGCGAGTAAATTGTTATAGACTCTATTAAGTCGTGATAATTAATAAAGGAGTTCTCATTGATAAAATTACTATTTTACCGTTATTGGTGAAAGTTTTGAAACATTTGGTAAGAGTAGCAATTTTGTTCCAACCCACTAACCTAATTTGAGCCCACTTGGTGATTCAAAGTTAAAGTTGATCCTTCTTAATTTCTTGTAGGTTTGAGTTACTATTTCTAACCTAATTGGATTGGAGTTAAGCCAATACATGATATTTGACCTCCCAATCCAACTTAATTTGCCACATTCCTTGACCCTCTTACAACTCAACTTGAATGTGACTTAGCTTACTATTATAACTTCAAAGGTGGGTTTATATTGACATCTTTATCCTAATAAATCAATGGGTAAAGTTCAGGTTGAACACAAGCACACTACTACACGTGTAGTATAATTAATTCATTCAATTCTATCTTCCTATCCTCAAATTATTTTTTTTCTATTAACACTTGTTATCATCTTTTTAGGGTGACAATTTAGATGAGTGATGTTTGTAATCAAATTATTATATTTCTATTAGCACTTGCTATCATCCTCTTAGTGTGAGAATTTAGATGAGTGATACTTGGAATCAAGTTTCCTTTATCGGAACTGGATCGATCTTAGCAATCATGCTTTCTATCTTTAAACTATCACTTTTTTTTCATGATATTTGTTATCATCTTTTTTTGTGTGACAGTTTAGATGAGTGATATGTAGAGTCACAACTTTGTTTTTTATAGTGATTGAATAGATGACTGATGGACTCGCTTTTTTTGCGGCTCGCGGTGCCACTGGGGTCCGCAGACGTGAGAGTCCGTCAGGTCCAACCCTTTCATGACCGGAGCCGAGAGTGAGCATCAACATTTTTTGTACGGGTATGCCAGATTTTCTACTCTACTTAGAATTGACAAATGATGGTCCAGAGATCCACCTGCGCAAGTAGAAAAGGAAATCAACTTTTATTCTAGTTTTTCATTGCACTTATATAAGAAAAGAGATATGTTTGTTTTGAATGCCGCGAAAGGCGATTTCTTTTGTTTTGTCGTGAAAGGCGATGTTTGCCATGAAAGGCGATTTCTGCGGTGAAAGGTGATTTACAATTCTTATCAATAATGAAATAAAAGAGTTGGGATTTTTTATGCCTCTTTAAATAATACAAAATACAATGTAAAGCAAGAAAATGGAGATCTAACTTCTCAGAAGATTGTGGGGACTCTTTTAGATTGACGGTCGCAAGTCGTATGTAGACTTCGCCATCATCCATCAGATGAGAATAGAGGGTGCTCTTGATTCACTTGGCTCGGCTTAAACCTCAGATTTTTAGAGGATAAAGACCAAGAGGAGGTCTTATATCCAATAAAAAGCTAAGTAGACGGGTTGAAAAGCCACGTCTAAGCCATGGAGACAAAAGAAGAAGGCGTTGGGGGGTGACCCCCAATGGACTTTGGTCACCTTTTAGTGGTGGTCGATGCAGAACTTCTTCAGTGGAGGAGAGGTCGTTGTAGCAACTTTGGCAGAGTTTTCTCTTGTCTGTAAGTTTTTCTGATCAATTTTTTGGGATCCGAACCGTTCTTCTTGGAATGACTCCCCTTTTATAGGACTTTGGTGGCCATTGCGGGGTTTATGGCTTTCAATGTATTAAAGCCACATGGTGGGAGGAGTTACAAGTTTTTAATTTTTTATCTTGTAACTCCTTTTTCTTGACTTCTGATTGGCCAATAGAGAATTAAGGGCTTTTAATCGCCTTTAAGCTCCATGATGGGAGGAGTTACATTTTTTAATGCCATGTTTATGGCTGACTTGTAACTCCATTTTTCTTTCTTCTGATTGAGTCGTCCAAAATAATGAGTTAATGACCGCATTAACTTGTCATAAAATGGGACATTTAACTGCATTAAGTGGTCCCCAAGGCGCTTGAAAAGACGTGGGCCGTGCCGCGTCTTTTGGAATTCTTTTGCGATGATTGCCACTAGATCTTCATGTTGATCGATGTCGGACGACCATGCAATTTCAAACAATAATTGCTACCAGTGAGCCGGTGCCATCGGTCCTGTCGATTTCTCGATCAATCGGGCTGAAAGTGTGCTTTCTTGGTCGTCTGGTTCGTGATGTCGAAGAGATTGATGACGATTCCATGATTTCCGAGGCCTATCTATGATGTTGATGAAGATCGACGGATCCCGTGCCTCGAAAATCATATTTTGGAGAAACCACAGGGCCGGACATCTCTAAACGCGAAAAGGGATCGAAAACGATCTTTCGGCGAAAATCCGGTGACCCAGATTTCCAGGGTCGCCAGCGACCCTGGGGTGTTTTTCCCCTTTTGGTAACCAGTTGTCGGTCATTTTTTAGTTTTCTCTGATTCTTTTTTCTTTGGTATTTTTCCTGACATTTTTGTACACATTTTGGCCTGATTTCCTTGCAGAAAACTTGAAGAGAAGCCTTGCATATCAGAGCTCAAAGTTTCTAGTTTTCCGGGAAAGTCAAAGACTTTGTCGCGCAGAGTTGTCGATTTGCCGTCAGAAGCCAAAACTGGGACAGATGATGTCGGAATGACCTGACATTTGAGATAAAGCCTCCTGATCAATAAATTAGACCAACCATAGGTTTTTGTTTGAGTTTTGAACCCGTGTGGGGGTCCTATCGCCAGTAGACTTGATTTTGTCGTGAGGAAGATGCCGCGCTTTGATGTACGGTCAACCGATGTCCGATTGACCTGAGATTTCACAGGGAGCCTATTGGAGTCATTTTGAGATGATCAAATTAGCTTTGATTTGGAAATCATGGTCTCGGGGAGCTTTGCCATCAGGTTTCCTACTTTGGCTTCCGAGAGTCAAGATATGGCCAAATGTAGTCGAAATGACCTGAAACTTGACAATTAACTCTTTGGAAGCATTTTGAAGTCACCCATGTGCTCTGTTTGATGAGTGATGGCTTCGGTGGTTCTGACCGCCGAGGGGCTTGATTTTGCTACTCGAGGGTTGATGTAGGGGCCCTTGTTGTCGGTTTGACCTGAAACTTGACATGGAGTCTTTTGGAGGTACTTTGAGACATCCATAGGCTCTGATCGAAGATCTGATTACTTCGATGTTGTCACCACTGGGAGCTCCTGTTCAGCTACTGGAAGAGTGAAGTTGGGCCAAATATTGTTGAAATGGCCCGAAACTTCTTGTGCGCTCTTCTTTTGGCTGTTTGATAGATCTTGCAATTTTTGTTTGATTTTGACAAGATTTGATGCTTGAAGTAGTATTGCCTGTTTGTGGTAGGATCGGCTTCATGTAGCTTCTTGATGTCAAAGAGGCAAAATGTGACATTTTTTGTGTCAACAATGACACTTGTCAATCATCTATTATTCCTTTAGCTTATAAATATGATATGTTCTTCCATTTCAATTAAACACTCATCTTCATATCAAAACATAGATGAAGTCTTTAACCATTTTCATTTTAAAGGTTTCGCTTCCACTTATGCTTTTCATTCATGTGCTTTAATGTGTATATATACTAATGAGATAATATATCATAGAGTACATATGTAATAGAAAAGATAAATTTATTATTTTCTTATTTTTTTTTACGAACTTAGCTAGAGTCCTAAACCTAGATCCAAGTCAATGTGCAGTAATTTCCTTTAAACAAGAGGGACTTAGGCATCTCCATTTTCCAAACTAGTAGATTAAAAGTTGAACAAGAACACAAATGTGGCCTTATACAACTTCTAGAAGGGATAAATATTTTTGAAAAGGAGAATTTTAGGTATAAAAATATTTAATTATATTATTTTTTGCTAATTTTATTTTTTAATTTTGGTTTATACTTATACTATTTTGAAAATTTCCCATAATATTCTTTTAAATATCCCCCCTAACGTTGATAGTCCATTTTTAAAATAAATTATAAAATTATTTATCAATTTATTCTTCTAAATTGCATTAATAAATCTTTATCGAGAATTTTTGGCATAGGAAAAAAGGTATGTCAATTTAAAAAAAATCATTTAACTTAATCTAACCTCGTATTAGTCTAATTTCTTTTTATTACTTCTTTAGTAAATTAACATCAAAGTGCAGTAATTTCCTTTAAACAAGAGGGACTTAGGCATTTCCATTTTCCAAACTAGTAGATTAAAAGTTGAACAAGAATACAAATGTGGCCTTATACAACTTCTAGAAGGGAGAAGTATTTTTGAAAAGGAGAATTTTATGTATAAAAATATTTAATTATATTATTTTTTGTTAATTTTATTTTTTCATTTTGGTTTATATATACTATTTTGAAAATTTCCCATAATATTCTTTTAAATATCCCCCCTAACGTTGATAGTCCATTTTTAAAATAAATTATAAAATTATTTATCAATTTATTCTTCTAAATTGCATTAATAAATCTTTATCGAGAATTTTTGGCATAGGAAAAAAGGTATGTCAATTTAAAAAAAATCATTTAACTTAATCTAACCTCGTAGTCTAATTTCTTTTTATTACTTCTTTAGTAGATTGACATCAATTTTATCTTATCAATTGAAAAATTCATTGAAAAAAGGAATGTGGAAAAAGAAGCTTGGGTTGTGGCTTTAGCAGCTCTCTATTTGTAAATCCCATAAACCTTCTTTATAACCTAAAATCCTTCTTCTCTCCCCTTCACTTCATCTCAGGTGACACCCCGTCCCGCCTTAATTGCGATAAATAGATAATTTATTGAGATTAGTTGCTTAATAGATGTTTTGAATGTATTTGAGTTTGATTAGGTAGAATTAGTTGGGTTGACCAGTAACTAGGTAGATTATGACTTTTGGAGTGTTTTGGATTTTATGCGTGTCTTTAGATTTTTGTGGGTTTTGGGTGCAGTGCATAGTGAATATCAATGACTTCGATTTTCATGTTTTGACCCAAGCAATTCGGATCCATTCAGGCCCATTTTTCTAGCCAAAAGCCCTAGTTTGATATTGACCGCTTGAACCTAGACTTGCATGCAACATGTACAAAAATTCCAATTTTTTTAGAACCAAACCCTTTCCAACGATTCCTTTCTCTCTTCTCGTTTCCAGCTGAAGCCCTCCCTTTCCATTTTCCCCTTCTTTATCTCTTCCTCTCAATCCCTTGATGCTAATTTGGAGAGTGCATGTCAGAGATTCAGCTACAGCTTTTCCATCTTCATCTTCTCCAAGTCTTCTCCTTCCCCAACTCTTCCCCATCTTCTACATCGATAAGTATTTCATGACGTTTTCCTTTCTCTTACTTCTTATCAGTTATAGGAAGTCTATTTGTTTCTGCATGCATGTTGTACTCCTCCTTCATTTCCTGCTATTTCACCATTGTAGGGTCGACTCTTGACTTGTGCGTTTGGGGTTTTTTGGCTTTTAGAGCTTGTTTGGGCAATAGAGCTTCATTTAGCTTGATTTTGGTTCCAAGTACCTTAAGGCAAGTAAAACAATTTATATTTTGTCTTTCATTTCTAATATTCTTTATATGATTCATGTCTTAGAAATCTGAATCCCGTACATATGTTAAATTGTTTGATGGACCGCGCTCCTACTCGGTTCTACCGAGGTCGGCGGACGTGGGAGTCCGTCGGGTCCGACCCTTTCGTAACCGGGGGGCAAGGGCGTGCATCAACATTTCTTTTTTTTGTGTGGGTGTGCCAGATTTTCTATTTTACTTGGAATTGCAAGTGGTGATCCGGAGATCAACCTTCGCAAGTAAAAAGGAAATCAACTTCTTTCAAGTTTTCCATTGCACATATATTTAAGAAAAGAGACATTTTCTTGGTTTGCCAGTGAAAGGCGATTTTTTTGGCATTTATAGCCGATTTTGGCGTTTATAGCCGATTTTTGGCACCGATTTTGGCGTTTATAGCCGATTTACAATCCTTATTAATAATGAAAGACAAGAGTTGTGATTTTTTTCTCTTTTAAAAAAATACAAACTACAATGAAAAGCAAGAAAAGCAGGATCTAACTTCTCAGGAGATTGTGGGGGACCCGTTTAGATTGACGGTCGCAAGCCATATGTGGGCTTCACCATCATCCATGCAGATGAGAACAGAGGATGCTATTGATTCGCTTGGCTTGGCTATAACCTCAGGTTTTTAGAGAACAAAGACCAAAAGAAGGTCCTATGTCCAATGAAAAGCCGAGTAGACAGGCTTGAAAAGCCATGTCTAAGCCATTGGCGGCAGAAGGAGAAGGCAAGGACCTTGGGGGGGGGGGATACCCCCCCAAGGGACTTTTGTCACCTTGTAGCGGTGGTCGGTGTAGGATTTCCGCAGAGTTTTCTCTCTTAGATTTCTGATGCCTCTTTCTGTCTGAGTTTCCGGATTTTCTGTAGTCTATAATCTGTGTGTCTGCTGTTTGTGATGATCTTTTCTTCTTGGAGAGCTCTCCTATTTATAGGCTTTTAGGTGGCCATTTAGGAGGATTTATGAGCCTTGATTGTCATAAAGCTACATAAAGGGAGGAGTTACAAAATTGAATTCTTTATTTTGTAACTCCTTTTTCTTGGCTTCTGATTGGCCGGAGGAGATTGAGGGCATTTAATTGCCTTTAATCGCCCTGATGGGAGGAGTTTCATGGGTTAAATGCCATGATCTTTTGACTTGTAACTCCCGGATGCTTGCTTCTGATTGGTCCGTCCAAAGAAATGGATTAATGACTGTAATAAAGCTAGTGAATTAATCGCATTAAATGGTCGCCGAGCATCTGAAGAGTCGCGGGCCGTGCCGCGTCTTTTGGGATTCTTCTGGTGATGATCATCGATGGATCTTCATGTAGATCGACATCAGATGACCATGTAATTTCAGGTGTTTGTTGCCAACAGCGGGTCAGTGCCATCTGTCCTGTCGATTTCTCGATCGGTCGGGTAGAAAGCACACTTTTTTTGGTTGACCGGGTGGCGATCAATATTGTTTTCGATACTCTTGATGATTGACCCGTGTTTTGGACGGATGTCAGAGGATTTGGTGTCTCAAAAGCATGAATTTTGGAAAGTACCAGAGGCTGGGCGCTTCGAATCGCAAAAAAAGGGTGAAAACCGGGGTTTCCGGGGCCTTCCCGGTGACCCCGGGCTCCAGGTCCAAGGCTGCGTCCCTGGGCAGGTCGCAGGGCCTGGACCCTGGGGGGGTTTTCCCCCTTTTTGTCCCATTTTGTGTCCGTTTTTTACTGTTTTTTGATTCTTTTTTCTTCTATATTTTTCCTTGACATTTTTTACCATTTATTGGCCTGATTTCCCTGTAGGAAACCTGATGAGAATCCTTGCATTTTATTTTGCAAAGTTTCCAATTTCTTGAGAAAGCCGAAGACTTTGTCGCGCAGAGCTGTCGATTTTCCGTCAGAAGCTGAAACTGGGTCAAACGATGTCGGAATGACCTGAAATTTGGTGTGAAGCCTCCTGAGCAATAAATAAGACCAACCATAGGCTTTTGTTTGAGTTTTGAAGCCGTTTGGGGTCCTATCACCAGTAGACTTGCTTTTGTCGCGATGAAGATGTCGCGGTTTGATGTGCGGTCAACCGATGTCCGATTGACTTGAAATTTGACAGGGAACCTATTGGAGTCATTTTAAGATGATTCATAGGTTCTGTCTTGGAAACCATGGTCCTGGAGAGCTTTGCCGCCGAGAGGCCTGATTTGGCTTCCGAGCGTCAAACTATGGTCAAATGTTGTCGAAATGACCTGAAATTTGACGTGTAGCCCTTTATAAGCATTTTGAAGCCGTCCATGTGCTCTATCTGATGAGTAATGGCCTTGGTGGTTCTCGCCGCCGAGAGGCTTGATTTAGCTGTTCGAGGGTTGATGTAGGGTCAAACGTTGTCGGTTTGACTCGGAACTTGACGTGGAGCCTTTTGGAAGTATTTTGAGACCATCCATCGGCTCTGATCGAAGATTTGGTGTCTCCGATGCTTTTGCCGCCGAGAGCTCCTTTTCGGCTGTCGGAGAAGCGAAGTTAGGCCAAATGATTTTGAAATGACCCGAAACTTCTTGTGTACTCCTCTTTTAGCTGTCTTGAAGAATCTTGCAGTTTTTGTTTGATTCTGACAAGATTTGATTTTTTGAAAGTAGCATTGCCTATTTATGGCAGGTTGCGACTTCATGTAGCTCTTTGGATCTTGAAGAGGCAAAGTGACATTTTTGGTGTCAACAAATGCCCCCTCGAGGTACAGCGACGAGTTGCTTAACTTTTGTAGTCGATGTGCCTCGAAGAGATTTTTAAAGGAGAGCCTGTGACATGACCAAGAGTCTTTGAGCAGTCTTTCTTTTTGGTATTTGTAGCCTTTTGAGCTTCCAGGGGAATTTTATGGTAGTGAAAGGGATCACGTACCATCTCGAGGCAAAGTTTGAAGATGACATCAAGGATGTGGATTTGGGTTTTGACCTTGTGACCTAACAGGCTGTATGTGGCAGGTTAGGGGGTCGGGTTTGGTTTTGATCGTGTGACCCAACAAGCTGTATGTGGAATGTTGGGGGATCAATTTTGGTTTTGATCTTGTGACCTAACAGGCTATATGTGGCAAGTTAGGGGATCAGGTTTTGGTTTTTGGTTTTGGTCTTGTGACCCAACAAGCTGTATGTGGCAAGTTAGGGGACCAGGATTTGGTTTGATTTTTGTGGAATGTCAATTTCAAGATTTTGGCTCAATTTGGTATATGAGGCTGGATGGTTTGATTTTTGGAAGCTCATGGGGCTTGGAATTTTCTTTATATGGTCCAATCAACTCAAAAGAGGCATGGAAGCATTTTTGTATGCTCTTGGTAAGAGGGATTTCTCTTTGACTAAAAGCCCAATTTTTTTTTTTTTTTAGTGCCTAGGTGGTCAAACCTGGCTCATGTGGGCTAACCCTTGGGACCTTAAGCTTTTGAAATGGCTTAGATCTCATATGGTGTCATTTTTGTAAAGAATATCCAAAATATCTCATTTCGATAGAGAATATCTAAGAATATCTTTACTTGGAGAGAATCTCTCATATTCCCTTTATTTTGGGATAGGATATCTCAAGATATCTTTCTTTTGGGAAAGAATCCTTCGTCGATCCTATCTATTGGGAGAAAATCTCTCATTGATTTCTTTTTGGGAGAAAATCCTTCAAGATATCTTTCTTTGGGGAAAGAATCTTTCTAATCTCTTTCTTTTGGTAAGGTTACTAATTAGTAACACTTACCTTTTTCTTCTTTCCTTCTTTGGTTTGCTCTCTTCTATAAAAGCAAGGAGGAGGTTGGATCTCTTGCTCTTATTACTTTCTTTTGCAATAATCTCAAGAGGGCTTCAAGACCAAGAGTTCTTCTTTTTCAAGATCTTCAAGACTTTTCTTCTTCTTCTCCATCAATGGCTTCAAGTAAGTTCCCTTTTTCAAGAAAACTCCATTGTAGGAAAAAAAAGTTCTTTCTTTTTTTTGTTTCTTTCTTTTCTTTTCTTCTTTTTTTTTCACGTGTTTGCATATTTTTTTTTTCACATGTTTTTTTTTTTTGCTTTCTTTTCTTCTTTTTTTTTTGTTTTGTTTTTTTTTGTTTGTGGGCCGTACGGATCTGGCCGTACGGCCACGTGGCCTGTGGGCCAGCCCCTTTTTTTTTCTTCTTTTTTTTTTGTTTTCTTTCCCTCCCTTTTTTTTTGAGAAAGTTTCTTTTCTTTTTTTTTTGTTTTCTTTCCCCTTTTTTTTTTTTTGAGAAAGTTTCTTTTATTTTTTTTTCTTTTGCTCATCATGATAATGCCCCTTTTTTTTTTGGCAAACCTAGATGTTCATGCATGCATTCAATTGTAATTTAAATTTGTAGCATGATGTGATAGCATACCTGAAAGTTTTCGCAAATTTGGGAATTTGGAGCTTGCAGCGATGTTGAGCCCTTCCTGATTTTGCTGAGACTTTGAGGTTTCGAAAGTTTGGAGTTTCGGAGCTCGCAGCGATGTTGAGCCCATCTTCAAGCTTTCTATTTCTTTTGGGATAGTTCCTTTTCTTCGGAATTGCCCCGTCATCATGTCAAAATTTCGCCAGTTTTTTTTTTTTTAGCGAGATTTTGTCATTTTGATGTTTGATCTTTTTCTTTTCCATCCTTTTCAGGTGGTTCCTCCAGAACGAACAAGGGTAAAGAGCCTGCTACAAGCGTACCTCGTCGATCTTCTAGATCTTCTAATCCGGCCGTTCAGCAGGCCTTTGAGAAGGTCCAGTATGTTGAGAGAAATCTGGAAGAGTGCGACTCCCTCAACAGAGATGAGATGAGGCAGCGACTGATCACTCTCAAGGGAGAGGAATTCTATAAGATCATGGTAAGCAGTCGTCCATTGGTGATGGAAGATCAGAGCGTTTTGCCCAAGCCTACCTTCTTCTTTGGTGATGCAGTCCCTGATGACATAACATACCAGATGAGGTGTTTTCAGTTTTCTTTCACAGCAGATGGTGAGAAGAAGACTGTTGTTACCCGGTCAACGTTTGATCGCACCGTATCGATTCTGAGCCTTGCCCCCACGTGCCCTAAGAGGGAAGATCCTCCAAGCTAGGTGAGAAGGACAAATGTAATCAAGACCGGGGTTTTTGTTGGCGGTTCTCCTGGATATACGGAGAGGTCGCCTGTTGACATGGACCTTTTGATGCCATCCAGCGGCTACCAGGGCTCTGATTATCCGTCGGTCGATTTGAGACCGGTGGGCCTTGGTATTTTCAGCGGTGACGGCAGCAATTGGATCAAGCCTTTTCGACTTCGCGGCCGTTTCAATGCTGACTCCGAGTGGAAGTCGTGGACTGATCGCGTCCTGCTGATTGGTGGCGCCGTTTTGAAGGAAGCCGGGATTTTTGATGCGGTCCGCGCCTTTAGGGAGACCGTGATCTTTTCCGACGAGGCCTTCATGGCTATGCTGGAATCATTCCTCCCACAAACCAATACCTTCGTTGTGACGAATGGTGAGATTGGTTTTTCTTTGAAGGAGCTGAGTGTCATTACTGGATTGCCCATCCTCGGCAAACTCTATGAGGAGTTTATGCCGATTGACAGCGTCCTCGAGGGGTAGTCTGAGGAGTTCAGGCTTCTGTACTTTCAGCTCGTCGCTTTCAATGATTTTTTGAAGGAGAAAGAGGGTTTGATAGTTAGATCCAGCAGTTGGAAGAGTTCTAGCTCTTCATTCCCCAACTTTTTTGATAGCAGGGAGTCTTCTGATGGCGTGACCCAGGAAGCCGGAGCTCAGGATCCAAGTTCAAAGAAGATCTTGGCCATGCAAGAAGAGTTGAGAGATTTCTGTGTAAGTACAAACGCCATATGTCCTGACATTGCACTGCGGAGAGATCTCGCTGTTTACCTCACTTATTGGCTTGGTGAGGCTATTTTTGCTGGCAGAGATGGAATGCACATCAGGCCGCATTGTATTTTTCCGGCTTGTCAGATGGCGTTTGGAGAGCAGCTTGCTTTGGTGCCAGCTCTTTACTCCTACCTGTGTACCGAACTGCAGGCTGCTGCTTTTTTGGTTCGGCTTGGGCTTCCCATGAATAGGGTATTTTCAGCCCACATCTTTTATTCGTGGTATGTATACCACTGTCCTGGCTTCCACCGGCTGGGTGCCGCACAGGATGATGATCCTCTGATGATTCGACTGGCTAAGGGCAAAGCCGTGTCCGAATCACTTTTGTTTGCCCGCATGAGGATCCGACGGTTCAGGGACGTCGAGATGGGGCAGTCTTCAGTGAAGCTTTCTCCGGAGTTGCGGAAGAAGGCTTTTGATTTTGGTGCCTCCCGAGACTCTACCAGGGCGGGGTCGGGAAGGCATTATTCCTTGACGAATGCAGAGAGAGAGTGGCTTTTCAGCATACGTGTCGGCACGATGGTGTACTATAGACATCTTTTCGTCGACATCCAGCCGTATGTACCCTCTCGCTTTGCTTTGCAGCTGGGCTTTTCTCAAGGCGTTGTTGGAGCGCCTTCAAGCATGGTGAAGCGCTTTGGAGGCTTACAGGACGGGAGAAATGCATGGGCTTTCTATAGTGCTGAAGATACTACAGCCATAATTTCTTATCCTGTGTTGCTGACTTCCCGGACTGCCGGCTTTGCGAAGTGGTTCGCGGAGAGCTTTTCGGCATATCGGGGGCTTTCCAAGAAGGAGCTTGATGTGAAGCTGGCATCTGGAAATGGCCTTGGAAAGTCGGATGGCGTCCGGCGAGGGGAAGTTTGGGCCTTCCTTTCTGGAGAGAAGCACAAGATAGGCTTTCTCGATGACCAGGGCGTCATTGGTTCTGAAGCTGTTTGAGAAATACCTGATGAGGCTTTAGAGCAGCTAGAACAGGAGGAAGCCGAACTTAGCGCTTGGATGCAAGCGGCACAGAGGCAAGCTTCGGTGGAGTCTACTGGCAAGAGTAGACCGTCCAGTGAGGAGTCAAGTGGGAAACCTGACTCTGACAGCGGGGTAGGTTCCTCTAAGAAGCGAGCCCGCCGGAGTAAGAGGAGGAGGAGTCATCATCGCAGCAAGGGGCAGCATGAGGACTCTCCTGACTTGGAAGTTCCTCTTTCTATCAATGAGGATGTGCCAGTGGATGCTGACGAGCCTCCGGAGAAGAGAAGCCGAGAAGAAGAGACCGTCGGTGAAGGTATGATTCTTCCTTTTTCTCTTTCCATTTGTTTTCATGGGATTTTTCCATGTTCTGATTTGCTTCTTGTTTCTGCTTTTCTTTTCTTTTTTTTTAGCAGAGGAAGACTTGGTGATGCCTGAGGTCCCAACCGATGAGGTGGTGACGGATCCTGTCGGGGCACCTGAAGAAGAACCGAGGGACTCTGGAGTGAATCCAGAATCTCCAATTGGTATGACTTCTTTTGCTTTTTTTTTTGTGTCTGTGACTTGGTTTGCTAACATTTTTCTTGCCAGCTGACTTGCCACAGGATTCCGATGACTTTGAACCATCGATGGACGCAAATGTTGATGATGCTTCCAATGAGTTCATGGAGGAAGAAAGTGTTCCGCCAGTCGTTGAAGAAGGTATTTTGTAGTTATAACCCTGATAATGATTTTCAGACAGGATCATATTCATACCTTTTTGTGTTTCTTTGGCAGGTTTTGAAGTGACAGAGGAGGATCCGTCGCTTCCAGAGCAAGGGATGCCAGAGGTTGATCCAGAGGTAGAGACTCTTGGGACCAGCTCTGACAATGTTGAGGAGATTCCTCGTGCTGAGATTCCTTCCCGAGTAGAAGCAGCTTCAACTGGAAAGAGTTTTTTTGTTACTCTTCCAGCAGATGATGACATGAGCGGCCGACCAACGGAGTTGGGCGAATCTTCAGCTGGGCCATCTCTTCTTTTTACGAAGAAGGTGGTGGTGCGGGTTCTGAGCTCTTGGATTGAGACTCTCTTTTCTGGGCACTTAGAAGCCGGATTTAGCATGATCCAGCATGTGCGTGAGATTCTCGGTGATGCTGTAGAGGCTGGTCTGGATGTCACAAATGCCAGGGCGATCGTTGATAGGATCATTGAGCTGGGTGACAGGTGGTTTGAGACCATGGGTTTTCCTGATGACCAGTTATTCAAGGAGATGTTCCTGGACCCTGCGGATAAGGCTCAGTCTAACCTGGATGAGGCTAAAGAAAGCAGGAAGCAGGCAGTCCGAGAGAAAAACTTAGAAGAGCTAACCATCATCGGGCTGACACATGACCTTAACATCCTTGATAGGGAGGTCGATGAGGCCAGGAAACGTCTTGAGCATCTGCAGGCACAAGTCGCTGCCAAGTGGACTGCAATAACAGAGGCTCGTGACAGGGAGAGTGCTCTGATTCGCCAGGTTGCAGATGCCAATCGAGTTCTTGAAAGGAAATCTCAAGATAGCGAACGATGGCAAACTGCTCGGGATAATCTTCCCGGTGCGAAAGAAGGGTTTCAACCCACCCCAGCATCTCATGGCAAGTTCTTGAAGAATCGTGCCCTGGAATCCTTGACGGCTGAGGCCAAAAGTTTGCCTGAGGAGCTAAACTCTTGGCTGGAGACCATTTTTTATTGAGCTCCTGTATTATTTTTTTTTACAGAAACCATCCTTCTCTCTTTTTTGGTACCACTTGTATTTTTTTGGTACTTACTTTTTTGTAGTGCTTGTGAACACTTTCTTTTTTTTGGTACCACATGTATTTATTTGGTACTCTTTTTTTTGTAGTGCTTGTGAACACTTTCTTCTCTTTTTTTTTTTGTTATCCCTATGCTCACTTGAATCTTTTTGTGATAAAAGTAGTTGCTAAATGGGATGCCTTCTTTTTTTGTCATCCCTACGCTCACTTGAATCTTTTTGTGATAAAAGTAATTGCTAAATGGGATGCCTTCTTTTTTTTGTTATCCCTACGCTCACTTGAATCTTTTTGTGATAAAAGTAATTGCTAAATGGGATTTGATCAAAAGGTTGTCATTTTGTGAAAATCTTTTGTCAAATGATTGTTTTGGCATGGAAGCCAGGTTTTTGTTTGTGGCATGGAAGCCAATTTTGGCATGAGAGCCAGCTTTTTTTTTTGGCATTGATAGCCGAGTTTTTTTTTTGTGGCATCTATAGCCTGTTTTGGTGGCATTAATAGCCGAATTTGTGGCATTGATAGCCGGTTTTTGGTGGCATTGATAGCCTATTTTGTTTTGGTGGCATTGATAGCCGGTTTTTTGAAATCCAAGTTTTTGTGGCATTGATAGCCGGTTTTGTTTTGGTGGCATTGATAGCCGGTTTGTGGCATTTAGCCTGTTTTGATGGCATTTATAGCCAGTTTGTGGCATTTATAGCCTGTTTTGATGGCATTTATAGCCGGTTTGGTTTTCAAAAATGCAAGTATCGACTAAAAGTCGCCTCCCTGCTGAATGTTCTTGCAAGTATCGATGGAATGTCGCATCCTTGCTCATTCGGTTGCGAGTATCGATGAAATGTCGCATCCTTGCTCATTCGGGTGTAAGTATCGATGGAATGTCGCATCCTTGCTTTTCAAAAATTTTGGTTTTGCGGGTACTGACTTGATGTCGTTTCCCCATGATTTTTGAAATTTGTGGTTTTCTCGAACCTTTGGGTTATGAATATCAACTGAAATGTTGCGTCTCCATGGTTTTGGATTTTGCAAGTATCGACGAAATGTCGCTTCCCTGCGATTTTGGAAGTGTCGAACATGGTTCATATGCTTCCGATTTGTGCGAGTATCGACTGAGCGTTGCTTCCTCGTGGTTTTTTGGAAAAACCATTTTTTTTTGTTTAAAGACACGAGGGTCATAAGTTTTGACCTAAAACCATTTTGGCGGTAAACGGCAGGGTGGACTAGGGTGGAAATCCCTGAATCCGGATTTTGTTTCAAACCATGAATTTTGGGTTCAAGGGTTGAAAATTTTGGTCAAGTTAGGGAAAGGTTCCTAAACTTGGATTTTTTTTTTGAACAATGAAACGATGAAAGTAAGCATTGTTTTAAATTTCTAGAAATTTCAACATTTGATATGAAAATTCTAAAAAAAAGGGTGGGTTTAGCGAGCGTGTACCTGGAAACCGGTTTTGGCCGTACAGGCATTGCTCTTACCCAGTTGGGTAAGTCTTCAAGGGTAGTACCGCTTTAAGAACTTGCCGTTGATGGGCAGCATACATCTGTCACCTTCCATGTTTAGGAGTGCTTATGTGCCGTTGGAGAAAACCTTATCGATGACGTAGGGTCCCTCCCATTTTGGCTCAAATTTGCCTTTGGATTTATGAGCGAAGACCATTGGTCTTTTTACCGCAAGAACCAAGTCACTCTTTTTGTAGGCGCGTTGCCTGACCTTTTTATCGAAAGATCCTGCCATGCGTGCTTGGTAAAGTTCAATGCTTTGTTGAGCTTTGAGCCGTCTCTCATCGAGATTGTCCAGCTCATGGAGTCGCAATTTGACATTGCTTTCTTGAGTCATGTCATTTTGCAAGGATACCCTCAAGGAAGGAATTTGTACTTCCAAGGGTACGACAGCTTCGCATCCATAGACCAAGGAGAATGGTGTGCTATTGGTTGGTCCTCAAACGGTGGTTCGATAGGCCCACAAAGCTTCAGACATTTTGTCGCTCCTATCTCTTTTGTGACTAGAGACCATTTTTTTGAGGATTTTGCAGAGTGTCTTGTTGAAAGCTTCTGCTAACCCGTTTGCTGCCGGATTGTATGGAGTCGAAGGATAGCTTTGGATTTTGTATTTGTCGCAGAACCTGTAGAATCGATGATCCCGGAATTGTGGTCCGTTATCATGGGCGAATCTTTTGGGTATGCCGAAACGACAAATGATGTTGGTGCGTAGGAACTGAAGGACCGATGAGGTCTTCATTTCGTTGAACGCAAATGCCTCTGACCACTTGGAGAAATAATCCGTAGCGGCGAAGATGAAGCGATGACCTTTGCTCGAAGGGGGAGAAATAGGACCTATGATGTCCATACCCGAGGCTTCGAAAGGCCATGAGATCGCTGTAGGATGCAGCCATTCTGGAGGCATGTGAATGTAATCTCCATGAATTTGGCATTGGTGGCAGCGCTTAGCAAATTGCATTGCGTCAGCTACCATGGTAGGCCAGTAATATCCTAACCTTTTTATCTGATCATAGAGCTTGGGTCCGGCCTGATGAGCTCCGCAAAGACCAGCATGAACTTCTTTGAGTGTTTCTTCAGCCTCTCGTTGTGACAAGCAGCGTAGAAGTACTCCGTTGAAGGATTTCCTGTAAAGGATTTTTGAAGGAATATCCAAATGAAAGCTTGGGGTTCGCCTTTGGGTGCTTACCCGTTCTTTTGGATCTTCAGGTAGGATTCCAAACATAATGTAATCAATGAATGGATCCCTCCAGTCGCCGATTGAAGTTTGAAGGATTGAAATCCGACTTCCGACCACTTGGTGGCATTCAGTCACTGCTTGGTGTGTGTTAAGAGGAGGAAGGATTCTTCTTTCGCACACTGTGATTTGCATGTTTTCCCCTTCCTGGATTGCCATGGATGCGGCAAGTCCGGCTAGGGCATCTGCACGTATGTTTTCACCTCTACGAATGTGGGTGATGTGACAGATGTCAAACTTTTGCAGAAGTGATTGTGCCTTGTTGTAGTAAGGCAACAAATCTGGCTTCCTGACTTCAAATTCCTAATTCATCTGGTTGACGATCAGTTGAGAGTCTCGAAAGACTTCCAGCATGGTGATACCGGATTCGATGGCGAGTTCCAATCCTAAGATCAGAGCTTGATATTCAGCTGCATTGTTTGTGCATGGTTCCAGTAGCGAGAAAGCGTGTGGAATCATGTATTTGTCGGGGCTAACAAAGAGGATGCCAACTCCCGAGATCAGCTGTCTTTTTTCATTTGTCCTGGTTGCACCGTCAAAGTACATGTCCCAGGAGGCACTTTGTGAGAAAGTCTCCACATTGTAGACTGGTTCGTCTGGGAGATCATCTCTAAGCGGAGAATCTTTAGGCAATGGATGCTCTGCGAGGAAGTCCGCTAGAGCTTGCCCTTTGATTGCTTTTTGTGGTACATACCTAATATCAAATTGTGACAGAAGGATGGACCATTTTGCCAGTCGAGCATTGAGAGAACCTGCCTTTGTGACAAGGACCGTTCAAGAGGTTGACCCTCGAGACCAGGTATACTGTGTTGGAAAGCAAGTAGTGACGCAACTTTTGTACGGCGAACATCATTGCAAGACATTCTTTTTCGACTGGAGAGTAGCGATGCTCTGCACCTACTAGCATGCGGCTGAGGTAATATAGAGTAGCTTCTTTTCTTTGATCATTTTCTTGCGCAAGCAGAGCTCCCAAAGAGTGATCAAGGGCTCTTGTGTACAAGATGAATGGTTTTCCAGTGGTAGGAGCAGCTAACACTGGAGGTTTTGTCAGGTATGACTTGATGTCTTGGAAAGCAGCTTCACAGTCAGCATCCCAGACAAAGTTTACACCTTTTTTCATCAATCGGGAGAATGGACGGCATTTCCCCGAAAGATTGGAGATGAACCGTCTGATGTAGGCCAATCTCCCTTGAAGCCCTTTGAGTTCTCTCAAGGTTCTTGGAGAGGGCATTTCTAGAATGGCTTTGACTTTTATGGGGTCAAGCTCTATTCCAGCTTTCCGAACTAAGAATCCGAGGAACTTACCCGACGAGATGCCGAAGAAGCATTTCAAAGGATTCATTCGCAGTTTGTGTTTGCGAAGCCGGAGGAAGACTTCTCGAAGGTTTTCGAGATGATCTTCTTTTCTTTTGCTTTTGACGGCGAGGTCATCAACGTAACATTCAACCGTCTTGTGCTGCATATCTTGGAATATTTCCATCATAGCCCTCTGATATGTGGCACCAGCATTTTTCAGACCAAATGGCATGACAGTGTAGCAATACACGCCAAATGGGGTCCGAAAAGATGTATGTTTTTTATCTTCAGGATGCATCTTTATCTGATTGTAGCCAGAGAAACCATCCATGAATGTCATTCGCTCGAATCCACAGGTATTATCGATCATTACCTCTGGTATGGGGAGCGGAAATTCATCTTTAGGGCATGCGCCGTTCAGGTCTCTATAGTCAATACAGACCCTGATCTGCCCATTTTTCTTTGTCACGGGGACAATGTTGGCCAACCATTCAGGATGTTGTTCCTTACGGATGAAGCCGACGCTTTTGAGTTTTTGAACTTCTTGTTCAATTTTATCCATCACATTTGGACGGAATCTTCTTTGGCCTTGCTTGACAGGCTTGATGTCTTCTTGAAGATTGAGTTTGTGAACCGCTATTTTGGGGTCTAAGCCTGGCATTTCAGCGTAAGACCATGCAAAGCAATCAACGAACTCACGAAGAAAGGCGATATACTCGGGTAACTCATCATCCTTTATATTCTTGCTTATGAATACAGGACGTGGGTTATCTGGTGTTCCCAAGTCTATCTTTTGAACAGGATCTTCTGTTGGAAGGTTCGAAGGTGGTTCCTCCACAATATTTCGGAGGCTTCCAGCTCAACGAAACCTTCTGGGGTTTCAAAGGCATTTCTAGACCAAGGTTTTGTTCCTTTCCACGGGTCTTCTTGATCGGTAATTTTCCCCATGCTTGCTATGAGATGATCCCAATTGCCTGTTGAAACCGGGTTGAAGTAGGCTACTTCTTTTGGAGATGAGGATTCTTCTGGGTCAGAAGTCCACACGTCTGTGCCATCGGACAACTCCTCTTCATTTTCGGAGAAATCGTGCCAATTGGATGAGCTTCCTGGATCTTTGTCAGGTGACTCATCAAAGAGATATCCAGGGAGATCGATGTCTTCATGGACTTGAGATGTTGAGGCTTGGTCAGTATATTGACTTTTAAGCCTTTGTGTCAACTGTCTCAAGGGAGTGTCGGGATCATACCCTAACCCGTGTGAAGACTTTTCTACATAGCCGTAGAGTCTCCAATCTTCCAGCTGGCTTTTGGTCAAGATGGGCCCCAATGGCATGAGAATACCGCGTCCTTCTCCCAAACCGACTGGGTTTTGAGCGTCATAGCCCATTTTTTTCATAATAGCTTGTGCCACAGAACTGTATAAGGATAGTTGAGGCATACCTTTATTTTGGAAAGGTTCAAGCATGGAGTTTGATGAAGAAGCATCCGATCTATGGAAGAAGATCGGCTTTTCCTTTGCTGAAGTTGCTAGAACAACGAAGGAAGCTGACGTAGGATCTTCTATGTCAGAAGTTGTCTCCATTAGAGTGAGAGCAGGCTGAACTTGCTGAGTGTCAGCTTGGCTTGACGATGCGTCATCTTCTGGCTCTGAATCCGAGTCTGTGTCTTGCATGATAGACACGAAAGAGACAACAAATTTGCCCCCAGGCTTTTGCTTTGCCTTCTTCACTTTAGTTGTGACGACCAAAGGCTTTGAAGGTTTGAGGGAGATGATGAAGGGAGTTTGAATGCTCTCTTCAGATTTACCGGATGATTTGTTTTCTTCCGGTGATTGTTGAGGAGTTTTACCTTTATCTTTCTGTAGATTTTCGGCAGAGGATGCTGTGTGCTTATCCTCTTCTTCTTTTTCACCTTCATACATCTGTGAGTCTGCGAAGTGGACTTCTTTACCTTTGAAGGGTTTTCTGCCCGCAAAGACTCGATGTATCATGCCGTCGTCACCAACAAACTTGATGCATTGATGTAGAGTTGAAGGGACAACACCATTCTCGTGGATCCAAGGACGTCCGAGAAGGATGTTGTAGCATGAAGGGGTTTTTATTGCATACACAGTGACCTCAGAGATAAGATCACCGATCTGCAGCTTGAACCTGATTTTGCCAATAGGCCTTTGAGTACTCCCATCGTATCTAAAGATAGATACAGATGTGTGGCTCAGCTTGCTGGGTGGGATGCCCAACTCTTCGAGAGCCGATGTGGAGATGAGGTTGAGTGCAGAACCTAGGTCGATCTGAACTCTGTGCATAGGCATTTCCTTGATATACCCTGTGAAGTACAGGGGTCGGTTATGCCTGGTTTCGCCAAGTAGGAGGTCGTCCTTTGTGAAGGCGATGGTTGCACTGGCTGCTTTTTTAACCGAGAGGCATTCAATGCATGATCCCTCAGTTTTCTTCTTTTCTCCCTTTGAGGAGGCTTCTGAGTTTTTGACCCGGTAATCCATTTCAATTTGGAGGACTTGCGGGGCATGTTTGTCGACACCCTCATTCAGCTTTTGTAATTCCGTGATGAGATTATCACGAGTGTGCGGAGACATTCGCAACAAATCTACGATGTGCAGACGTGCAGGTATGTGCTTTAAGTGTTCAATCAAGTCATACTAGAAAGCCTCCTTAGGGCCTGCTTGTTCATCATTGTTGCCACTAGGGGCGCTTACAACATCTTTTCCCGAAGGATTTACATATGTAAACGAAGATTGGTTGTAATTTTTGTGGTAGTCCCGGCCAGAGCGGGTGCCTCTACCAACTTCGAGAGCTTCTTGAGAAGGGTCTTCGTTTGGAAGATTGTCTTCAGGATCAAGAGGCTGTCGTTTTTCATTTGCTGAGGATGAATCAGCGGCAGAGTTGCCATCCTCAGTGATTGTGTTGCACGGAGCATTTTCCGGGAACAAGTCCTGAACAGCATCCAGCAACCTTTCTTCTTCGTTGACTAATTCATCATCCCAAGCATCAATGGCTGGGAATTCTTCAGTCAGGAAGGGTGTGAACTTTGAAGTCACAGTCTCAGGCGAAGAAACCTGAGAGGGTGTCATCTCAGTGAAAGTCATGTGAGACGAGGTGGCTTCAGAAGATACATTGCTAGGCATCGCCGGAGTGTAAGTGCTCTCATCAGACGATGCTTCGGAAGAGCTATAATCCTGAATTATCACATTACAGGAAGCTCTGACGGGAGACGTTGCCTGATCGGAGTCAGACTCATCCTCGGATGTAAGAGGATCGTCTATCCAGCAATTTTCTCCATTTTCAGGAGTTAAGGGAGGATGTACCTAGTGGTCTTCAGGGACTTCAGGCTCTGGATTGCGAGGAGGCTCGTTGACGCGTTCTTGCTCTTGTTCTAGAGCGAGTCGCTGCAAGATCCTTGCATATTCTTCAAGATCAGGCATGGGAGCCGGATCTTCTTCGTCATCAACTCTTTGTGGCTCAACATGGTTGATTTCCACTGGAGTAATGAGAGGTGCTGGGTCAGCAGCATTTTCTTGTACAGCTTCTTGGTCTTCTTCATCATCAGACCAGGATCCTTGTGGCTGTAGGGGGTTATACCAGATTACTGGCATAAGATGAGACTCAGGAACCCATTCTTCATCGGAGAGATATTCTCCTGTTTCAAGGGACTCCTCCCACTCATCTGTGTATTTGGATTCGAATCCATCATCGGTGTCGCTGGACTCGTATCCATCAATGGAGAATCCAACTACCGAATTGCAAGAGTATGATGCCTCCTGCATGGCTTCTTTGAATTGAGGTGGCATGAAATCACTGAGAGTGAATTTCCTTACCCCCTTTGAAGTCTCTGGAAGGGATGTTTTTGTTGCCTCCAGTGAAGCGGTAGAGGAAGCCTCTGCCTTTTCTTTGACCTCTAGTTTTGGGTGGGTCTTCTCTTGCCGTTTGAGCTTGAGGAGATGTTTCCTAGCCTGCCTTCGCTGTTGAGCTGTAGGCTTTGTTTTCACGACCTCCCAATTTTCATCTTCCAGGAGATCGGGATGTACCCATATCGGTTGTCTGTCTGGTGTCAGGTAAGGAACCAGTTCCTCGGATGCTTGGATTGAGTTTATCACCTTGAAGGAAGTAGTGATCTTCTTCTTCGGTGATTTTGATGTTTGTCCACATGTCACCATGTTGACGGAGGCAGACCCATAGTTTTTGTCAAAGGTGATGACTCCGTTTTTCCACATCTCATTTATTTTCTCTCTCACAACGAAGCATTGATTGAGAGGATGCGAGATCATCTGGTGGTATGGACAGTACCGAGGATCGTTGGTTTTGCCAACATCACCCGGTCTTTTTGGTTCAGGCAAGGTGAGCTTGCCGTTTGCCACAAGAGCCCCGAAGATTTCATCAACATCTTCATCAAACGGGTATTTCTTCTCTACTCGTTCTTTGAAGGCATCTGAGAGTTCAGGTCTCTTACCAGCAGCTTTATTTTCAGCTTTCTTTGTTGGCTGAGGAGCTGACTTGGTCTGCACATTGAGGACCTCTTTTTTCTTTGGTTTAGAGGTTGCAATGGCGGTTGGCTCTTTTCTTGATGATTTCTGACTGTTGAGGTCTTTAATCACCGTTTCAGCTTCCATGGAAGCTTCTAGGAGTTCTCCCAGGTTTTTTGATTTGTTGCCGATGATCATGGAGCGGATTCTGGCTCTCATGTTGTTTCGGTAAATGTCGACTAGCGACGCTTGTGGCAATACATCAGAGCATTTGTATGCCATTGTTTTCTACTTGTGAATGAAGTCATATATTGATTCATTCTCCCCCTGTTTTAGGCTGCACAGCTGAGCCATAGTAGCGGGATGATCTTCACTTTTGAAGTGAGTCAGGAAGCGTGTCTCTAGCATGGCCCAGTTTTGGATCGAGTCCTCCGGCAGAGTGGAGTACCAATCGAAGGCCGTACCTTTTAGGATACTTGCAAAGAGGCGAATCTTGAGTGCATCTTGATCCGCGATAGCTCCTGTCAGGATCTTGAAGTGGATGACGTGCTGTCTGGCTGATCCTTTCCCCGTATATGTTTGGAGAGTAGGATGCTTGAATTTGGTGGGGAACGGGACCGAGTCCATCCATAAGGGATATGGTGGCTTGATCCCATGCTCCTTGAGTATATCCTCTTCTTTTGCTTTGGCGAGGATACTGTCTACGTCCTTTTTGGTAAGGGCGCGTGACTCATTTTCTTCTCCATTTACCTCGTCGTTTTGATGATTCGGAGGAGGTTCATTGTTCGCCTGATTTTGGAAGGCGAGGAGAAGGTTTTCCATCAGAGTTTCAATCCTCTGCTGGCCCTGCTCCAACCGCTGGATGCGGGTGATCGCATCTTCTGGAGGTGGATTGCGAGGTGGTGGCTCAGAATTTGTAGCCAAGACATTCATCCTTCGTGATTCGAACGAAGAAACTGTCCTGGTGACTGAGCTGGGGCTCATTCTTTTTGAAGAAGAGCTTGAGGAAGGATCACTCTGCTGTCCTTTGCTTGAAGGAGCAGGGGATTCTTCTGAATGTCTTCTTGTCCTGGAGACGCTGTGGGTCATGGGACGTTGGACATGGATTTTTGTTGCTGATTTTTGGCGCCTTCTGGTTTTTCCAACCATATGGACGGCAGCAACTTGGTTGGGTCTTTCTTTTTCGACCCATTTGGGAGAGACTTGGAGTGTAGGAGGCTGGGTCCTTTGCTTCTCTAGTCTCTTTTGCCGGTATGACGCGCGGCGGCGTATACGATGAGCAATTTGAGCTTCGGTCAGCTCTGGCTGGGCTTTGACGATGAAGGATGTGCTCCCTCTGGCGCAGCAGCCGAGCCTGTCTTCTTTGCAGCTGGGCAAGGACAGGATGCGAACCCTATCCTTCGCCTGTTGCAGCGAAGCTTTGAATTTTCGGAGTTCGGCCCCTGTAGAGATGAAGGGTTGAACTGCAGGTTTGTAGGCCTAGCAGGTGCTAATTTTGGGCTTGTAGGAACAAGCCGGCTCATGCTGGGATGACTTGGAAGTCAGGTTGGAGATGGGTTTCTCCTCTTTCATGTAGGCAAGAGGGTAGAACTGGTTCTCCTTGAGTGGGGCCAGAAATGCTGGCTTAGTGGATGTTTGGGACCTTCTTTATTTTGGTGAAGGTCTTGGGGACCAAGTCTTAGGATAGACCTGGTCGTTTGCAGGTCGAGGCTTCGTGGGGAGTGCCACGGGCTTTAGGCCTTCTGGTGCTCGCCTTTGGTGTCACGGTAGTGACACGTTGAGAGGCGAGTTTCTGCTTCTTAGAAGGAGCAGTTTGTTCCTCAGGAAGTGGGAATGGTCCCAGCGTCCCAAAGACGATAGTCCGGGGAGTCGAGGTCGACCCGGAGTTCAGAGAATTGCCGAGGGAGTTGATGCTTCGGCAGCTGATGGGGCGCTTGTAAGTGCGCGTAGTTTGCTTCTGTTGAAGCATGATTTGGTGCTTGTTTTCATCGAATGTAATGGTTAGTGAAGCTGCCATTGTTAGTTTTCAAAAATTTCTGAAACAAGACCACATCCATTAGTAATCACAAGAATATAATGATCATAAATGGGAAGTTCTATGGTTTCGTCTTTTCAAATTGCTCGAGGGAGATGACCCAAGCAATATGAGGAAGGCAAAATGCCATAGAGGGTACAATTGTCCTGATCGCAGGTATGGTAAGCCCAGAATGAGCGTCCCAGTGACTGCTAGAAGCAATTGTGAACTTAAATTCGACTTATCGAGAAGCAAAGCTTGCTCGAGATAAGAAGAATATAAAGTTTGGAGTTACAGATGTGCCGGTCGCAATACAGTAGACCCTGAAAGGGCGTACTAGTACCGCTAGACACAAATGTTTTGAGACCGCATCTATGAGATGAGATTCTCTGTTTTGAAAGGTCAAGATTGGATTCATCAAAGAGAGCAGATGGTATTCCGATCTGAACACGGGCTCAGCGATTTCCGCAAGCGCCAGTGCTCAGAAAGAAATGAACCATAATTTCTCGGATCTGAATTTAAAAATGACGAGTTTTTTTTTTTTGAAAGGCCAATATCGGGTTCATCAAAGAGAGCAAAAGGCACTCCAATCTGAACACGGGCTCAGCGATTTCCGCGAGCGCCAGTGCTCAGAAGGGAGAAGACCAAGATTTCTCCAATCTAAACCCAAAATGACGGAAGTTTTTTTTTTTTTTGAAGATTTTGAATATTTTTTTTTAATCTTTTTTTTATTTTTTATTTTTATTTTTTTTTATTTTAAGATTTTTTTTCTGAAATTTTTTTATTTTTATTTTAAATTTTTTTTTTTAAAAAAATTATTTTTTTAAAAGACGAGAGAGTACACATAGGCCTCCTAACCCGGTCTTATGAAATCTTGATTGATAGAATTACCCCCAGGTAAGGGTAGGATTACTTAATGAACCCGTTTGGAGGACCCTTGCCTAGAACAGTCAAGCTGTCTCCACACTCTGGACAAGGCTTTTCTTTGAATCAACCATGATCAAAGAACACAGTTGGTTTAACCTTAGTGGTCTATGTCTTTTTTTTTTCAATTATATTTTTATTTTATTATATATTTTTTTTAATGAACTCATCGAAGAGAAATGATGGCCCAAAACCTTAGTCGAACAGGCTCAATATTTCTGCAAGCGCGATGAACGATAGGAAAGGATCAAGGTTTCTCAATTTTGAATCCAAAATGAGAAATCTAATTTTTTTTTATTTTTTTTATTTTTTTAGATCTTTAATGAACTCATCGAAGAGAAACGATGGCCCAAAACCTTAGTCGAACAGGCTCAACATTTCTGCAAGCGCGATGAACGATAGGAACGGATCAAGGTTTCTCAATTTTGAATCCAAAACTGAAAAATCCGATTTGTTTTATTTAATTTTTTTTTTTGAAAAGAGAAAGAGTGGAAATAAATTCAAAGAATTAGAAATTTCCAAACAAAAAATCTCATCTCATTTTTTTTTTAGATCTTTAATGAACTCATCGAAGAGAAACGATGGCCCAAAACCTTAGTCGAACAGGCTCAACATTTCTGCAAGCGCGATGAACGATAGGAACGGATCAAGGTTTCTCAATTTTGAATCCAAACTGAAAAATCTGATTTTTTTATTTTTTTTTTGTTTTTGAAAAGAGAAAGAGTGGAAATAAATTCAAAGAATTAGAAATTTCCAAACAAAAAATCTCATCTCATTTTTTTTTAGATGCGGAATCCAATATAGGCCACCAATTATAAAGTAGCCAAGGAATCGAGAAAAGAAATATAAGCATAGAGCAAAATATATGATATGCAAATATTTTATTTCTAGCATCGTGTTCTCAAATGAACGAGTCCCACCGGGTGTGCCAGCTTGATGGACCGCGCTCCTGCTCGGTTCTACCGAGGTCGGCGGACGTGGGAGTCCGTCGGGTCCGACCCTTTCGTAACCGGGGGGCAAGGGCGTGCATCAACATTTCTTTTTTTTTGTGTGGGTGTGCCAGATTTTCTATTTTACTTGGAATTGCAAGTGGTGATCCGGAGATCAACCTTCGCAAGTAAAAAGGAAATCAACTTCTTTCAAATTTTCCATTGCACATATATTTAAGAAAAGAGACATTTTCTTGGTTTGCCGTGAAAGGCGATTTTTTTGGCATTTATAGCCGATTTTGGCGTTTATAGCCGATTTTTGCGTTTATAGCCGATTTGGCGTTTATAGCCGATTTACAATCCTTATCAATAATGAAAGACAAGAGTTGTGATTTTTGTCTCTTTTAAAAAAATACAAACTACAATGAAAAGCAAGAAAATGAGGATCTAACTTCTCAAGTGATTGTGGGGGACCCGTTTAGATTGACGGTCGCAAGCCATATGTGGGCTTCGCCATCATCCATGCAGATGAGAACAGAGGATGCTATTGATTCGCTTGGCTTGGCTATAACCTCAGGTTTTTAGAGAACAAAGACCAAAAGAAGGTCCTATGTCCAATGAAAAGCCGAGTAGACGGGCTTGAAAAGCCATGTCTAAGCCATTGGCGGCAGAAGGAGAAGGCAAGGACCTTGGGGGGGGGGTACCCCCCAAGGGACTTTTGTCACCTTGTAGCGGTGGTCGTTGTAGGATTTCTGCAGAGTTTTCTCTCTTAGATTTCTGATGCCTCTTTCTGTCTGAGTTTCCGGATTTTCTGCAGTCTATTGTCTGTGTGTCTGCTGTTTGTGATGATCTTTTCTTCTTGGAGAGCTCTCCTATTTATAGGCTTTTAGGTGGCCATTTAGGAGGGTTTATGAGCCTTGATTGTCATAAAGCTACATAAAGGGAGGAGTTACAAAATTGAATTCTTTATTTTGTAACTCCTTTTTCTTGGCTTCTGATTGGCCGGAGGAGATTGAGGGCATTTAATCGCCTTTAATCGCCATGATGGGAGGAGTTTCATGGGTTAAATGCCATGAATCTTTTGACTTGTAACTCCCGGATGCTTGCTTCTGATTGGTCCGTCCAAAGAAATGGATTAATGACTGTAATAAAGCTAGTCAATTAATCGCATTAAGTGGTCGCCGAGCATCTGAAGAGTCGCGGGCCATGCCGCGTCTTTTGGGATTCTTTTGGTGATAATCATCGATGGATCTTCATGTAGATCGACATCAGATGACCATGTAATTTCACGTGTTTGTTGCCAACAGCGGGTCGGTGCCATCTGTCCTGTCGATTTCTCGATCGGTCGGGTAGAAAGCACACTTTTTTTGGTTGACCGGGTGGCGATCAATATTGTTTTCGATACTATTGATGATTGACCCGTGTTTTGGACGGATGTCAGAGGATTTGGTGTCTCAAAAGCATGAATTTTGGAAAGTACCAGAAGTTGGGCGCTTCGAATCACGAAAAAAGGGCGAAAACCGGGGTTTCCGGGGCCTTCCTGGCGACCCCGGGCTCCAGGGTCGCCGGCGACCATGGCCCAGGGTCACAGGGGCCTGTGACCCTGGGCCAGGGTTGCAGGGGTCTGCGACCCTGAGGGGGTTTTCCCCCTTTTTGTCCCGTTTTGTGTCCGTTTTTTGCTGTTTTTCGATTCTTTTTTCTTTTGTATTTTTTCTTGACATTTTTGACCATTTATTGGCCTGATTTCCCTGTAGGAAACCTGATGAGAATCCTTGCATTTTATTTTGCAAATTTTCCAATTTCCTGAGAAAGCCGAAGACTTTGTCGCGCAGAGCTGCCGATTTTCCGTCAGAAGCTGAAACTGGGTCAAACGATGTCGGAATGACCTGAAATTTGGTGTGAAGCCTCCTGAGCAATAAATAAGACCAACCATAGGCTTTTGTTTGAGTTTTGAAGCCGTTTGGGGTCCTATCACCAGTAGACTTGCTTTTGTCGCGATGAAGATGTCGTGGTTTGATGTGCGGTCAACCAATGTCCGATTCACTTGAAATTTGACAGGGAACCTATTGGAGTCATTTTAGGATGATCCATAGGCTCTGTCTTGGAAACCATGGTCCCGGAGAGCTTTGCCGCCGAGAGGCCTGATTTGGCTTCCAAGCGTCAAACTATGGTCAAATGTTGTCGAAATGACCTGAAATTTGACGTGTAGCCCTTTATAAGCATTTTGAAGCCGTCCATGTGCTCTATCTGATGAGTAATGGCCTCGGTGGTTCTCGCCGCCGAGAGGCTTGATTTAGCTGTTCGAGGGTTGATGTAGGGTCAAACGTTGTCAGTTTGACTCGGAACTTGACGTGGAGCCTTTTGGAAGTATTTTGAGACCATCCATCGGCTCTGATCGAAGATTTGGTGTCTCCGATGCTTTTGGCGCCGAGAGCTCCTTTTCGGCTGTCGGAGAAGCGAAGTTAGGCCAAATGATTTTGAAATGGCCCGAAACTTCATGTGTACTCCTCTTTTAGCTGTCTTGAAGAATCTTGCAGTTTTTGTTTGATTCTGACAAGATTTGATTTTTTGAAAGTAGCATTGCCTATTTATGGCAGGCTGCGACTTCATGTAGCTCTATGGATCTTGAAGAGGCAAAGTGACATTTTTGGTGTCAACATTGTTTCTCATTGATGGACACGCATTTCGCTCGGCGCTACCGAGGTCGGCGGATGTGAGATTCCGTTTGATCCAACCCCTTCGCGCCCGAAGGACAAAAACAAGCATCAACATTTTTCTTTTTTGGGTGGGTGTGCCAAAGTTTCTACTCTACTTAGAATTGAAAATGGTGATCCGGAGATCGACCTTCACAAGTAGAAAGGAAATCAACTTCTTTCAAGTTTTCATTGCACATATATTTAATAAAAGAGACATGTTTCTTAAATGCCGTGAAAGGCGATTTCATTTGTTTTGCCGTGAAAGGCGATTTTTGCCGTAAAAAGCGATTTTTGGCATTTATAGCCGATTTTTAGCGTTTATAGCCGATTTACAATTCTTATCAATAGTGAAAGACAAGAGTTGTGATTTCTTTGTCTATTTAGAAAAATACAAACTACAATGAAAAGCAAGGAAAGGAGGATCTAACTTCTCAGGAGATTGTGGGGGACTCGTTCAGATTGACGGTTGCAAGCCAGGTGTGGACTTCGCCATCATCCATATAGATGAGACAAGAGGATGCTCTTGATTCACTTGGTTCGGCTTCAACCTCAGATTTTTAGAGGACAAAGACCAATAGGAGGTCCTATGTCCAATAAAAAGCTAAGTAGAGGGCTGAAAAGCCACGTCTAAGCCATTGGAAGTAGAAGGAAAAGGCAAAGGACCTTGGGAGGGGGGGGGGGGAGTGCCCCCAAGGGACTTTTGTCACCTTGTAGCAGTGGTCGGTGTAAAACTTCAGTAGAGTTTTTCTCTCTTTTTTATTTCTCTTGTATTTCTAGATTTGGATGATCTGATCGATTTTTTTTATCTGGATTTCTTTGGAATGCTCTCCTATTTATAGGCCTTTGGTAGCCATTAAGGAGAGTTTATGGGCTTTAAAGCCATATAATGGGAGGAGTTACAAGATTTATTTCTTTATTTTGTAACTCCTTTTTCTTGGCTTCTGATTCGCCGGAGGAGAATTGAGGACATTTAATCACCTTTAATCGCCATGATGGGAGGAGTTTCAAGGTTTAAATGTCATGAAACCTTTGGTTTGTAACTCCTTTTGCTTGCTTCTGATTGGGCAATCCAAAATAATGAAATATTGACTGCATTAACTTGTCATAAAGCTAGTCAATTAACTGCCTTAAGTGGTCGCTTGGGCAGTTGAAGAGTCGCGGGCCGTGCCGCGTCTTTTGGAATTCTTCTTACGACGATCATCGATGGATCTTCATGCGGATCGACATTGGATGATCATGTAACTACAGACAATGATTGCTAATAGCGGGCCGATGCTATCCGTCATGTTGATTTCTCGATCGATTGGGCAAAAAGTGCACTTTCTTGGTTTATCGGTTGGTGATCAATGATGATTTGATGCTCTCGAAGATGGACTCGTGACGTTGACGAAGATCGACAGATTTGGTACCTCGAAAGTCAGATTTTTGGAAAACCACAGGGGCAAAACATCTCGAAATGCGAAAAGGGATGGAAAAACGCCATTCTAGCGAAAATCCGGCGACCTAGATTTCCATGGTCGCCGGCGACCATGGGCCTGGGTCGCGGGCTTGCGACCCTGGGGGGATTTTCCCCTTCGGTCATCGATTTTCGGCTGTTTCGCGGTTTTTTCTGCTTCTTTCTTCTTCAATATTTTTCCTGACTCTTTTGTACATTTATTGGCTTGATTTTCCTGTAGAAAATCTGATGAGAATCCTTGCATTTTGGGGTGCAAAGTTTCAAATTTTCCAGGAAAGCCGAAGACTTTGTCGCGCAGAGCTGCCGATTTTCCGTCGGAAGCCAAAATTAGGTCAAACGATGTCGGAATGACCTGAAATTTGAGGTGAAGCCTCCTAAGCAATAAATAAGACCAACCATAGGCTTTTGTTTGAGGTTTGAAGTCGTGTGGGGTCCTGTCGCCAGTAGACTTGATTTTATCGCGAGGAAAATGTCGCACTTTGATGTGCGGTCAACCGCTGTCCGATTGACCTGAAATTTGACAGGGAGTCTATTGGAGTCATTTTGAGATGATCTATTAGCTTCAATTTGGAAACCAACGTCCCGGGAGCTTCGCCGCCTAGAGGCCTGATTTGGCTTCCGAGAGTCAAAGTTTGGTCAAATATTGTCGAAATGACCTGAAACTTGACGTGTGCCCTTTGTAAGCATTTTGAAATCAGCCAGGTGCTCTTTTGATGAGTTATTGCCTCAGTGGTTCTCGCCGCCGAGAGGCTTGATTCTGATGCTTGAGGGTTGATGTAGGATCAAACATTGTCGGTTTGACTTGAAACTTGGCATGAAGCCTTTTGACCGTATTTTGAGACCATCCACAGGCTCTGATCAAAGATTTGATGTTTTCGACATTGTCGCCGCCGGGAGGGCCTGTTTAGCTTGTGGAGGAGTGAAGTTAGGCCAAACGATTTTGAAATGGCCTGAAACTTCATGTGTACTCCTCTATTGGCTGTCTTGAAGGATCTTGCAGTTTTTATATGATTATGATAAGATTTGATTTTTTCGAAGTAGCATTGCCTATTTATGGTAGGCTGCGGCTTCACATAGCTTTCTTGAGGTTGAAGAGGCAAAGTGACATTTTTGGTATCAACAAATGCCCCCTCGAGGTACAGCAATGAGTTGCTTAACTTTTGTAGTCGATGTGCCTCGAAGAGAAATTTGAAGGACACTCTCTGACTTGACCAAGAGTCTTTGAGCAGTCTTTCTTTTGGTAGAGTGGCCTTTTGAGCTTCCACGGGAATTTTATAGTAGTGAAAGGGATCACGTACCATCTCAAGTCAAAGTTTTAAAATTGACATCAGGGATGTGGATTTGGGTTTTTGTTTTTGACCATGTGACCTAGCAAGCTGTATGTGGCAAGTTAGGGGGTCGGGTTTATTTTGACCTTGTGACGCAACAAGTTGTATGTGGCAAGTTGGGGGGGTCGGTTTTTGTTTTGATCTTGTGACCTAACAAGCTATATGTGGCAAGTTAGGGGATCAGGATTTGGTTTTTTACTTTTGGCCTTTTGACCTAACAAGTTGTATGTGGCAGGTTAGGGGAGCGGGATTTGGTTTTTGTGAAATGTCAATTTCAAGATTTTGGCTCAATTTGGTATATGAGGCTGGATGGTTTGATTTTTAGAAGCTCATGGGGCTTGGATTTTCTTGTATGGTCCAATCAACTCAAAAGAGGCATGTAACCATTTTTATATGCTCTTGGTAAGAGGGATTTTTCTTTGACTAAAAGCATCTTTTAGTGCCTAGGTGGTCAAACCTGGCTCATATGGGCTAACCCATGGGACCCTAAGCTTTTAAGATGGCTTAGATCTCATATGGTGTCATTTTTTTAGAAAATATCTAAAAATATCTCCTTTGGATAGAGAATATCTAAAAATATCTTTACTTGGAAATGTCCACTTTATTTTGGGAGAGAATATCTCAAGATATCTTTCTTTGGGAGAGAATATCTCAAATCTAGGAACGGTTTTGAACCGTTTCTAGCCTGAATTGGAACGGTTTCCGACAGTCCGAGTAGGTGGTGTTTCAAATAAATTGGAACGGCTTGTCCTCGTTCCTTAAACTGATTATTGGAACGGTTTTGTACCGTTCTAGTATTTGAAATTCCGGACGGTATTCAACCGTTCCAATTTTTAAATTTTGACCAATTTTGCGACCGTTCCAAAAACGATCTAAAACTGTTCCAGTTTATAATAGATTGGAACATTTTTAAACTGTTCCGATACTATTCTTGAACCGTTCCTATTTATTATATGAGTACATTCTTGAAACTGTTCCAAAAGAGTTCTTAAACCGTTCCAATTTTATTAGGCAAGGTTTGTAACCGTTCCTAATGAAAAATAAAATATTTAAAAAAAAAATACTATTGTAGCAAAATTCTTTATTATGCCACCTAATGCATTTAAAAAAAAATCATAAACTACGACGTTTACATCTATTCAAATTCATAGAAAACAATCACCAATGGTTCATAAAATCTAGAATAGAATTCAATAGAGTAGCTTGAGCTCAAATATACAATTTATAAAATTTGAATATCCATAGGCCTGACAGAAACCCGACAAGACTTTCTCTTCAGCCCTTTATGTTGACTTACAGCCTATGAGTTCTATATTCTAACAGAGGTCAACCCATTTAATCCGATTGAACCTATATAAGCTTGAGCCGAGCCCTATCCTTTTCAAAGATTAAGACCTAAGACTCTATATGAGATTAGTTGAAGGAAAAAAGAGCTCAATAAAAGCTTACCTCATTCCATATAACAGGGCTTAAGTTGATCATAAAAGGTCCAGGGGCCCACAGGCCGGACTGCACAAGTTATTTGGGTCGGTGCTAAGTCCAGAGGAACTAGTGTTTTTGTACCCATCCAAATGGACTTGTCACTAGTGTGTGTTATATATATTTGAGGGGGCAAGGATTAAAGGGTTGGAGGCATGGGATGGAACCAAAATTTTGATATTTGGCCCCGACCCATGGTATCCCTTTGGTACCATCATCAATGGGCCCCATGTGAGCCCCATCCATCTACCTTGCATAAAAGCTCCTTACAAAGCAAATGTGCCAGGATAGGGCCCATATATATAGCGTTGGTTTTGCATCAATATGGGTCTCACCTTAGGATGGGTGCCATTGGATTGAAAGGTCTTGTTGGGTCCTATCCTTTTGAAATCTGGATGCCATTGGATCATCCTAATTACTCCTTTATCCATGGCCCACAAGTTCAATAGTTTGATAATAATATGAAAAATACTTCACTCGATCCAACGGTTCAGTCTCCGCTTGGTTTTTTTTTTAGTATGTATATTTTAGTATATTATATATATAGGAGCAACCCTTCCACACCTTTTTTCTGTGGGCCCCCACCTGGAGAAGGGGTTGTGTGGGACTGCAAGATCTGGATGGGCCCCATCTGTGTATCAAATTCGGGGCCCACCTGATCAACGTAACCCCTTGATTAACTACCACAAGTTTTCACCGGTTAAAGTAAAATGGACCATCGATCCAACAATGCAGTCCATTTTGATGGGTGTTAAAATATGGGATCAGGGTAACTAAGGACGGTCCTGTGTGTGGCCCATCTGGATGGATCAGAATTGGGCCCCACTATGACGTAATGCAACGAAACAACAAATTCTGTGTGGAGTCCTGGTCTGGTTAGAACTGTCAGTTAGATAATCTGACCGTTACAATGTCCAACAAAGCTTTCAGAAATAGAAAGTGATCAGAAATCTAAACTCATATATACCCACAGGCCACAGCCAAAACTTTCTTAATTACCAAGTCTTCCAAGTTCAATACAGATCTTCGCTTTCATTCCACTTCTAAACAAAAAATCAAAGAGAGGGTTTCTTTTCTCAACTTGAGATAGATTCAAAGTGTTCTTCTTTCTTCGGTGTTCACCTACGTTTGGAAGAGGAAGCAGCAACAAATAAGTTTTCAAAGCAAAATGACGACAAGATTAATGTGAAATTTCCATACTGCATGTCCTGCTGCCTGCATATACCAACTCTTTTTCTATCACTAACTATGCAATTCATTGAAGAAAAAAGAGAAAACAGAGGAAAAAAATACCTCAAAAAAAGACAGAAGGGCTAAAAAGGTATAAAAGAGTTATACCAAAGCAACCAACAAGGGAAAAACAAAATCAAGAAAGAACGAAAAAGGGGAGAAGATCTATTCACTCCTGATTTAGCCATAGAATCCGCAAGAACATTAGCTGATCACCCCACAGTGCTTAAACTCAACTTGAATTTGAGAAGCCAAAAATTTAGTCTCATTTAAGTGAAAGTGAAATATGCAAGGATAGGCCATAGAAAACGACACTCACACTACTGCATTCATTGGATTGCTCTCAATAATAAGCTCGGAGACAAAATGGCAATAAAGAATTTGTAGAGCTTCAAGAATTGCCATAGTTTCCAACTCGTTTGAATCCATCATATCAGCATACACAGCGCGAAGCACGACACTTATACTTGCCATCCCCGGTTGCAGCTCCATCTACTTCGAATTTTAACGTACCAATCCTTATTTTTCCCCTTACCATTTGCCACTCCACCCATGCCTGCAAATACGAACTTTCAATTTAACAAAAAGGAAAAAGCATAGAGATCAAAAAGTTGAAGTGAAGCAGTTCTTTTTTAGTGTATTTTCATTTAAAGCTTGGTGTGGTGGGCAGAGGATGCCCAATCCATATTTATTAGCCCTCAAGATCTATACAATCTATCTCGAAGGCGCAACTTGAAGTTGAAAGCTTCCTAGTTCATAGTCTTCGATCCCGAAGCTTTGGATGGATTGGAATGCTCTTAAAAACTTAAGAGCCCATAATGGGGTTGAATGGATTCTTTTGGACATGCTGGAGACCACTTTTTACAAGCTTCATTAGACATTTAGTATGATTTTCCCTTGAACATAAGTCATTTTCACTTAAAATGGGGCTGCCCGGGCCATTGTGTTGTGCGTGGACAGGGTCTCCACATTTGCGCGATTGAATTCAAAAGTCCAGTTTTATATGCCATTTAGAAAGCTCTCTGATAGAATATAAAAGGTAGAAAAGTCAAAAAGTTCTGCTGAGAAGACAAAATAGCTTGTCAGACCTCAAAAAGCTTTAATTCTACAAAAAACGGCTCAAAAGGAAGTTCCTACCAAAATAGAGGCAGAGAGGTACCTCGCTATAGTGAGGGTGGCGTGCAGAGCCTAGTTGGATCCAGAATCTGGGAGAAAGTTTGAGAAAACTATCTTTTCTAAGTAGATAATTACAAGGAGTCTTAAGCACGAATTTGGAGGCTATATATTGGGTGTTTCTCACAACCCAAAAGTAGACATAGATCATCTCTCAAGTTCTGAATTAGTGATCTAATTGAGATAAATATTCTCTAGAGATTTTTGAAGAGTTGTGCTGCCAAGTACTCTAGAGAGCCAGGTTCTTCTGCATCCCTTGTAGAAGATCATCTTCTTGCATAGAGGATTTGAGGAGTCAAGCGCTGATTGAGTCTGTTGCAATCGACGTTGTGAAGTCGTTGAAACGTGAAGCGACACAAGGTAACTTCAGTCTTTAGATAGGAGATATATGGAGAGGAAATTTGATTTCTTGTAATTGCGAGATTCACAGTGTTTGATTTGATCCAGTTCGGATCGGTGGTTTTTCACCCGGTTAGGGTTTTCCAGCTTAAATTTGGTGTCCTTATGGTATGTGCTTGCGATTTTATTTACGCTGCGTAGATTATTATTTTTTACACACTAGTGTGTTGATTTATTGAGTGGACCAATCTAGAGATCTCGTACCCTAAACCTTCAGTTGGTATCAGAACGGGTTACACTAATTTGCTGTGTTTGATCTAAGAGATTTCTAGAATGGTACTCAATCAATTCTTGGCTGGACCTTCTATGTCTGATGATGATAATGAAGATGAAGTGTCTGATCAATAACAAGATTGGGAGGATAAACATTACTCCATGTTTAATGATTGCGTGAGGATGACCAAGTATGGTAAGAAGGTCACAATCAAGTTAAAAGCTGCTCAAGAAGAAAATTCTACATTAAAGAATGATTTAGAGCGAGCACTTGAAAAGATTCGTCTCTTAGAAAGTCAGAAAAACTACATGGTTGAAAATTTGACCACTGAGAGTCAAAAACTTGAAAAGGCTGAACAAGAGATTGAGAATATGATGATGGAGTTGCAGACTGTTAAATCTGAAAAAGAAGATTTGCAAGGAAGATTGAAGATCACTCTGTCTGAGCTAGAACTGAAAGAAATTTCGCTTAACAAGATGAACACTAGTTCGAAGACTCTTACAAACATCTTGTGCAGTCAGAAGTCTCCGTTTGACAGAAGTGGTCTTGGTTATGATCATGGTGAATCCACTTCAAATGCTAAAGGTAAAACACTTTTTGTTTCAAGTGTTACACATGCTACTTCACATACTGCACTTGCAAATAATGTGTCGAGTAATTTCAAGAAAAAAGAATGTGTCACGCGCTGCACACACATCCACTTGTCACCATTGTGGAAAGAAATGACACATTCGTCCCCATTGCAAGAAGCAGCAAAGTCTACCTTAGACCAAACAATGGCGGAAGAATTTTTCTCCACCCAAGAGGGCACAAATTTGGGTTATAAAATCTTATTTGCCTAAGGAGTTTGCTCACACTATGCTAAAAGCTCAAACTACACAAGTGTGGGTGGTTAATTATAAAAAGCCCAGATCAAGGAGGTCAAGCTCCCACCCTCAGTGCCTGTTATTTTATTTCCACCGCGTAGATTATTATTTTTTGCACACTAGTGGGTTGATTTATTGAGTGGACCAATCTAGAGATCTTGTACCCTAAACCTTCACTCTCAATGACTAGATTGTATTGATCGAGATGCTTTTCTCATACTAAGTAAATCATATAAGTTTAGTGTAGGCACAAGCCGCAATCCTTGTTTTCTTCGTTGGATTTTCTACTGTGATGTTTCTCTGAAAAGCTCTTGATGAAAAGATCAATGTGCTAAAATATATTTTCTCTTGGGTTATCTCCAAGGGCCAACTCTGATTTTACTCAGTTCTTTAGCCTTGGGTTTTTTTACTGGTCTGCAAAATGCCCCATCATGGAGGTGGAGCCTTTTGGACATCTAAAAGTGGGGCTACTACGCTAAAAAATTAAGATCATATATATATTCTTTGTTTACAATTGCAATAAAAATAGGCCATAAAACTAGCCTACTCTATTTTTTATGTGACATTGATCAAGTATTTTATGCACGATAAATATTATAGATGAGTCTAATTCAATTAGATATAAGTCTCAAAGTAGACTGTATTTATGGGGTATGAGTCTAAAAGTAGGCCCTACTTCTAAACTAAAAACAATAAAATAGAAAAGGTGCATAATTCTCGAACTCATTTTGGTTGAAGTAAAAGTTACTTAATCATGGAGTATATTGGTCATAACTTTAAATGGTCAAGAGAGATGGATATGAGTGTCTATGCTATAAAAAAAAAAAACGGAGTTTGGTCAAACCAGCAACTAGAGTATATAATATAAAACAATATTTGATAATGATCACAATCATTCATCTTTGCAGATAAATTATAAAAAAAAATGCTGATTTTATCAGAATCATTACATTTGAGATATTGTTTATGCTTGGTCAATCAAATGGTAGTAAATGAATGAATAAAATAAGTCAAGTTTAAATACAATTGGGTCAATTGCAAGGGATCAGTCCTAGGTTGACCTGATAAGTAACCATCATAAGATTACTAAAAACTTATTAATAAAAAATAAAATTGGGTTGATGGCAACAGGTTAGGTATGGATCAGGAGTGGGTCACCTTCCAATGAAATTACAGCGAGTCAAATTTTATAGACTCTATTAAGTCGTGATAATTAATAAAGGGGTTTTCATTGATAAAATCACTATTTTACCATTATAACATTTGGTAAGAGTAGCAATTTTGTTCCAACCCACTATCCTAATTTGAAATAGCTTGGTGGTTCAAAGTTAAAGTTGATCCTTCTTAATTTCTTGTAGGTTTGAGTTACTGTTTCTAACCTAATTAATCAGTGAATTGGATTGGAGTTAAGCCAATACATGATATTTGACCTCCCAATCCAACTTAATTTGCCTCAATCCTTGACCCTCTTACAACTCAACTTGAATGTGACTTAGCTTACTATTATAACTTCAAAGGTTGGTTTATATGGACATCTTTATCCTAATAAATCATTGGGTAAAGTTCAGGTTGAGCACAAGTACACTACTGTGTAGTATAATTAATTCATTCAATTCTATCTCCATATCCTCAAACTATTATTTTTTTCTATTAACACTTGTTATCATCTTTTTAGGGTGACAATTTAGATAAGTGATATTTGGAATCAAATTATTATTTTTCTATTAACACTTGTTATCATCCTTTTAGTGTGGGAATTTAGATGAGTGATACTTGGAATCAAGTTTTCTTTATAGGAATTGGATCGATCTTATCAATCATGCTTTTTATCTTTAAGCTATCATTTTTTTTTCATGATATTTGTTATCATCTTTTTTGTGTGACAGTTTAGATGAGTGATATTTAGAGTCACAACTTTGTTTTTTTTAGTGATTGAATAGATAACAAATGATGGTCCGGAGATCCCCCTTCGCAAGTAGAAAAAGATATCAACTTTTTTTCTAGTTTTTCATTGCACATCTATAAGAAAAGAAACATGTTTGTTTAAAATGCCGCTAAAGGAGATTTCATTTGTTTTGTCGTAAAAGACGATTTTTGCTGAGAAAGGCGATGTTTGCTGTAAAAAGCGATTTTTGCGTGAAAGGCGATTTACAATTCTTATCAATAATGAAACAAAAAGAGTTGTGATTTTTTATGCCTCTTTAAACAATACAAAATATAATTAAAAGCAAGAAAAGGGAGAACTAACTTCTCAAGAGATTGTGGGGACTCGTTCAGATTGATGGTCGCAAGTCGTATGTGGACTTCGCCATCATCCTTCAAATGAGAATAGTGGGTGCTCTTGATTTACCTGGCTCGGCTTAAACCTCAGATTTTTAGAGGATAAAGACCAAGAGGAGGTACTATATCCAAGAAATAGTTAAGTACATGAGTTGAAAAGCCACGTCTAAGCCATGGAGACAAAAGGAGAAGGCCTTTTGGGGGGGGGGGGGGGGTTGACCCCCAATGGACTTTGGTCACCTTGTAGTGCTGCTCGATGCAGGACTTCTTCAGTGGAGGAGAGGTCTTTGTAGCAACGTTGGTAGAGTTTTCTCTTGCCTGTGATTTTTTCTGATCTATTTTCCGGGATCCGATCCGTTCTTCTTGGAATGACTCCCCTTTTATAGGCATTTGGTGGCCATGAGGGGGTTTATGGGCTTTAAATGTATTAAAGCCACATGATGGGAGGAGTTACAAGTTCTTAATTCTTCATTTTGTAACTCCTTTTTCTTTGATTCTGATTGGCCTATGGAGAATTAAGGGCTTTTGATCGCCTTTAAGCTCCATGATGGGAGGAGTTACATAGTTTGATGCCATGTTTATGGCCGACTTATAACTCCTTTTTTCTTGTTTCTGATTTGGCCATCCAAAATAATGAGTTAATGACCGCATCAACTTATTATAAAATGGATCATTTAACTGCATTAAGTGGTCACCAAGGCGCTTGAAGAGACGCAGGCCTTGCCGCGTCTTTTGGAATTCTTTTGCGATGATTGCTGATGGATCTTCATGTTGATTGATGTCGGACGACCATGCAATTTCAGACACTGATTGCTACCATTGGGCCAGTGCTATCTCTCCTGTCAGTTTCTCGATCGATCGGGCATAAAGTGTGCTTTCTTGGTCGGCCGGTTGGTGATGTCGAAGCGATCGATGACGATTCCATGATTTCTAAGACGAATCCTTGATGTTGATGAAGATCGATGGATTTCGTGTCTGAAAAATCAAATTTTGGAGAAACAATAGGGCCGGACATCTAGAAATGAGAAATGGGAACGAAGACGATCTTTCGGCGAAAATTCGGCAACCCAGATTTCTAGGGTCTCCGGCAACCATGGGGGATTTTTCCCGTTTTGGTCGCCGGTTTTCGGCCGTTTCTTGGTTTTCTCCGATTCTTTTTTCTTCAGTATTTTTCTTGGCATTTTTGTACATATTTTGGCCTGATTTCCCTAAAAAAAATTTGAATAGAAGACTTGCGTATCAGAGTGCAAAGTTTATGATTTTCCGGGAAAGTCGAAGACTTTGTCGCGTAGAGTTGCCGATTTGCCGTCAGAAGCCAAAACTGGGTCAGACGATGTCGGAATGACCTGAAATTTGAGGTGAAGCCTCCTGAGAAATAAATAAGACTAACCATAGGCTTTTGTTTGAGTTTTGAAGCCGTGTGGGGTCCTGTCGCCAGTAGACTTGATTCTATCGCGAGGAAGATGTTGCGCTTTGATGTACGGTCAACCGATATCCGATTGACCTGAAAATTGACAGGGAGCCTATTGGAGTCATTTTGAGATGATCCATTATAGGGCTATCAAAATGTCACACGACCTGTTAACACGACACGAACCCACACGATATTAACAGGTTTGGATGACCCTTTAATGGGTTCGGATCGTTAATGGGTCGGACCCGTTACCCCGTTAAATTAATGGGTCGTTAACGAATAAACCCGATAACCCATTATGACCCGATACAACCCGCCAAAAAAGCCATGCTGCCAAAGGTGCATCACATTACCATGCAAAAAATCAAAGTGTGGGAGACATAACTTTTGTTCAGTGGAAGATGCACTTAATCAGAAGAGATACAACCTTGACTTAGAAAATGAGCCTAGCCTCAAAACATAAAGTATGGCTCCAGGATTTAGAAAAGATATACTTCTTGAGTTTAATGAAATTTTTTTTTCAAAATTAACAGGTTAATGGGTCGTATTCGGGTGACCTGTTAAATAAACGAATTGGGTTTGTGTTTGATTTTTTGACCCGTTTTCTTAATGGGTCGTGTTCGGGTTGAGGTGATTCTAACCCGAATTCGTTTGACCCGCAACCCAAATTCGTTAACACGACCAGTTTGACAACCCTAATCCATTAGCTCTAATTTGGAAATCATGGTCTCGGGGAGCTTCGCTATCGGGAGGCCTGATTTGGCTTCCGAAAGTCAAAGTATGGCCAAATGTTGTCGAAATGACCTAAAACTTGACATGTAGCTCTTTGGAAGCATTTTGAAATCACCCATGTGCTCTATTTGATGAGTGATAGCCTTTGTGGTGCTCACCACCGAGAGGCTTGATTTTGCTGCTCGAGGGTTGATTTAGGGTCAAACGTTGTCAGTTTGACCTGAAACTTGTCATGGAGCCTTGTGGGGATACTTTGAGATCATCCATAGGCTCTGATCGAAGATCTAATGTCTTCGATGTTGTCGCTGCTGGAAGCACCTATTCAGCTGCTGGAAGAGTGAAGTTAGGCCAAATAATGTTAAAATTGCCCGAAACTTCTTGTGTACTCTTCTTTTGGCTGTTTTGAGGGATCTTACAATTTTTGTTTGATTCTGACAAAATTTGATGCTTGAAGTAGCATTGCCTGTTTGTGATAGGATGCGGCTTCATGTAGCTTCTTGATGTCAAAGAGGCAAAGTGATATTTTTGGTGTCAACAATGACACTTGTCGAAGGTTTCATTTCCACTTATGCTTTTTGTTCATTGTGTTTTCACTGTGTATATATACTAATAAAATAACATATCATAGAATACATATGTAATAGAAAAGAGAAATTTATTATTTTCTTATAGTTTTGATCAATTTAGCTACAGTCCTAAACCTAGGGCCAAGTCAACGTGTAGTAATTTCCTTTAAACAAGAGGGACTTAGGCATCACCATTTCCCAAACTAGTAGATTAAATGTTGAACAAGAACCCAAATGTGACCTTATACAATTTTTAGATGGGAAATATTTTTGAAAAGGACAATTTTAGGTATAAAAAATATTTAATTATATTATTTTTTGTTAATTTTATTTTTTCATATTGGTTTATACTTATACTATTTTGAATTTTTCCCATAATATTCTTTTAAATATCCCCCATAACTTTGATAGTCCATTTTTAAAATAAATTATAAAATTATTTATCAATTTATTCTTCTAAATTGCATTAATAAATCTTTATCGAGAATGGTTGGCATAGGAAAAAAGGTATGTCAATTTAAAACAAAATTCATTTAACTTAATCTAATCTCGTTTTCTAATTTTTTTTATTACTTCTTTAGTAAACATCAATTTTGTCTCATCAATTGAAAAATTCATTGAAATAGGGAATGTGAAAAAAGAAGCTTGGGTTGTGGCCTTAGCTAGCTCTCTATTGTAAATCCCATAAACCCTTCTCTATAACCTAAAATCCTTCTCCTCTCCCGGCCTTCACTTCATCTCATGTGGCGCCCCGACCGCTTTAATTGCGATAAATAGATAATCATTGAGATTAGTTGCTTAAAAGATGTTTTGAATGTATTTGAGCTGAATTAGTTAGAATTAGTTGGGGTTGACCAGTGACTAGGTAGATTATGACTTTTGGAGTGTTTTGGATTTTTATACTGGTCTTTAGAATTTGTGGGTTTTGGGTGCACTGGATAGTGCATATCAATGACTTCGATTTTCATGTTTTGACCCAAGCAATTCGGATCCATTCAGGCTCATTTTTCTAGCCAAAAGCCCTAGTTTGATATTGACTGCTTGAACCTAGACTTGCATGCAACATGTAGAAAAATTCCATTTTTTTTAGAACCAAACCCTTTCCAACGATTCCTTTCTCTCTTCTCACTTCCAGCTGAAGCCCTCCCTTTCCATTTTCCCCTTCTTTATCTCTTCCTCTCAATCCCTTGATGCTAATTTGGAGAGTGCATGTGAGAGATTCAGCTACAACTTTTCCATCTTCATCTTCTCCAAGTCTTCTCCTTCCCTAACTCTTCCCCATCTTCTACATCGGTAAGTATTTCATGACCTTTTCCTTTCTCTTACTTCTTATCAGTTATAGGAAGTCTATTTTCTTCTGCATGCATGTTCTCCTCCTTCATTTCCAGCTATTTCACCATTTTAGGGTCGTCTATTGACTTGTGCATTTGGGGTCTTTTGGTTTTGAGAGCTTGTTTGGGCAATAGAGCTTCATTTAGCTTGATTTTCTTTCCAAGCACCTTAAGGCAAGTAAAACAATTTATATATTGTACATGCACTTTCATTTCTATGATTCTTTATATGATTCATGTTTTAGAAATCTAATTTCAGCTCATATGTTAAATTGTTTCCTCATCTTGTTAATTTGCCCGATTTGTTTCATATTTTTGTTTAATGGGTTTAGCAATAAGTTAGTTTTTGGATTTTATTTTGGTTTGGGAATTTTGCATGGGTGGTTTGGAAGTGAGCATTGGAGGCTCATCTTGTGTTGGAAAATTCCTTATGGAAGGCTTGGGTGTAATGGAGCTTGAAAATCACCATAAATAGAGCCATTTCGGGCTCAGTTCGCGTGCCGGTGGTTACCTGGCGATTAGCCTCCAATTCCGTGATTACAAAAATAGAATGTAACTTTTTTTCAGTCTGTTCGCGGTCACCTTGCAGCTAGCTATCCAACTGGC